>PVJA010007661.1:45025-67597 GCA_004027025.1 Myocastor coypus
AAAAAAAAAAAAAAAAAAAAAAAAAAAAAAAAAAAAAAAAAAAAAAAAAAAAAAAAAAAAAAAAAAAAAAAAAAAAAAAAAAAAAAAAAAAAAAAAAAAAAAAAAAAAAAAAAAAAAAAAAAAAAAAAAAAAAAAAAAAAAAAAAAAAAAAAAAAAAAAAAAAAAAAAAGAAAAAAAAAAAAGGACCAGAAGGGACCCTGATGATAATATCCAGGGTTCTTTTTCCACATATTGTCTGATCCTAGTGAGCTGCATGAAACCATAGCACTTGCACCACAGGCTTGGGTAGAGTGGCTGTGATCCCTTTAGACACCTGCTAGAGCGTGCCTCACCCACATTCTCTTTGCACCTCAGCTCTAGAGAGATTCGGAATCTAACCCTGGCAGCAAGCCTTCGTCCCCACCCTTTCCATGCAATAGTTCACTGCCTTTGTATTGTATGCCCCAAGCGCTCACTTCCATGATATCCATATCAAAGGCAGTCTTTATTTTCTGCACTTAATCTGGAACTTAACTGACTTAGTTTTTAGATGTTATATTTGGGTTTTGGTGCAATTGCATCAAATAAAGAATAAATTGCAGCAGACTAACAGATAGGCTTACTTATCTTCCCCATGGAGACACCAGCAGATAGCTCTGTGAACAGAAGGAACTCGATTATTTGTTACTAACATAATTGTGCAAGGATGGACCGATGGATAAAATCCTTCACTTCCTCTAAGCTATTTTAAAATCTAACTCTGAGCTCATAATGGCCTTGCCTGGAGTCCTTCCACTCATATTCTCTTAAGGAAAGTGATCTGAACTCATATAAAGTGCGTATTTGCTGTACTCTGGTAAAGTAAAAGGTTAATGCTAACGTGATCTTGTAAAGCAAAACGCCCTCCAGAAATCATCATTCCTTTAAATGCCTTTAGAAAATATTCTACTGGGAATTGAGCACATGTTTTATACTTCAGAATGATGGATTAAAGAGTGTTCTTTCGGTGAATACATAAGGAGTGCTAATGGGGTAATGGCAGGCAGCTGTTACATTACTGCAGGTTCCCGGAGCTGAGTTCTTAAAGCTAAATAATGAGATAGACAGACAGACAGACAGACAGACAGACAGACAGACAGATGGACAGACAGATGAGACAGAGACAGAGAGGGAGAGACCAAGACAGAAAGAGAGAAGACAGAGAGGCAGAGACATAGGGGGAGAGAGACAGAGACAGAAACAGAGAGATGGAGAGAGATTAGAGATAGAGGGAGAGGGAGAGAGAGGGAGAAAAAGAGAGACAGGCTCCCAGCTGAGATTAATCGCATCCTCTTGAGAAACAAGGCCTAAGTTTTAAGGGAAAAATAAAAGCAAGTTTTTCTTTCTTTACCTTTTTTTTTTTTTTTTTTTTTTTTTCTTTTTGTACAGCGCCGCCTCCATTCAGGGAATTTCTGTGCTGTGTTCAGGAAGCTCAGTTCACAGGTAAAGGCGTTTGTCAGCACTGTGTTCCCACCGGCAAGCTGTGCTTTCGACAAGCGGCCATCGCAGCTCTTCCCAAGGGTGGAGAAATTCCTTCAGTTCGCCCACTGAGGCACCAGGGAGGCGTTCATGCCGCGTGATGGATACAGTCGCTGTGGGGCTAGAAACTCCATTTAATCCAGCTATTTGCCTTCTGGCTATTTTCCCAAAAGAACTGAGAAAATCACAGTACAGTGTTATATGTGCGCCTATATTTAGCAGCACAATTTCTTATAGTTACATCTTTTAAACAACCAAAATGCCCATCACTTGAGTAATGGATAAAAAAGAAGTGTTATTTTCATACTACACAGCTGCAAAGAAAGAAAAACTCAAAGCCTTTATGAAATTACATGTAATGAGGGGATTCATTCATATGACAATTAAATCAGACCCATATGTGTAAATATCATATCGTCCCCATAGTATAAGAACCTGAAAGAATAAATAAAACTTGAAAGATATTATATATATATATATATATATATATATATATATATATACTGAACTTAGGGTTTAAACAATGAAGATAAAAAAAACAGAATAGACTGGAAAAAAAGAAGGGAAAACATGTAAGTATCCATGTAGGATGGCTGAGACGTTTGCACTCATAACTGCCTTCAGTTTTTTTAAAATCCCAGTAAATGTGTACAATTTTCACTTCAACTAACGCTGTATGGTGACGTCTAAAATCCAAGCAACTACAATGAGCTCAGCAATGCGGAATACAAAATCCATGGCTGAATCCTTCTCATCTTGGTCTTCTAGATGGGTATCATTTCTAATGTCTTATCAATTATCATAGTCCCTTAAAATAAATTAAAATAAGAAAAAAGTCAAGAAACATTAACATTTATTGAAAACAAGCACCACCGTCCAGTTATTTCTCATTTGCATAACTGTATCTGTTAATCTGACCAAAAGATATGATGATAAAAATAGACAATATAACAATCACTGTTAGTTACCTATTCATGTTTTGAAAACCTGTAATATATCTGTTGCTGTGTATTACCATTTCTGTCTTTTTTTTCTTGCTTCTTTTTTTATTCTTCAAAATAAAGTAAAATGAAATTTAAAAAATAAAATAAATATACTTAACTAAATTTTCAAACTCTTATTTCAGAAAGTAAATATGTAATAGCCTCTTCCAATCTGCAAATTTATGATGACGGTTTCTGTTTCCTCATCTTTGTTAAATGTTAGCCTGTGAAAGAAACGACTGAGCTCACACCAATCATATTGGTGAGGCGCTCTTAGATAAGCCATTGAGAAAATTAAGATGTTATTTTCAGCTGAACTAATCACTACTGCATTAAGCATCTAAGTTAAAAAAATCTGAAAATAAATTTAAGATTCATATGCCTGAGAAGCTGAACAGACAAAGAACATAGGAATAGTGTTATATTGCATATAGTTCAGAAACATTGGTGAGAGCCATAACCAGAGAGGCTACAGCGCACCGACTACTACTTCCTCTAAGTCCTATTTCTTTCTAAATCACTCTGTGTGTGTGTGGCCACACATTTGCATGGATTTTTCTATTCACACAAATACACACACACACACACACACAAACACATATATATGTGTATATATATATATATATATATATATATATATATACACAATACTCATAATAGGCATACAGTAGAATAAAATTTCCTTTAATTTAATGTGCAAATATGGTATCACTATGTGAGTGTGCTTCAAGCCAATACTGGTATTCCTAGTAGACCCACACTCATCCCTGTGCAAACATTATTCAATATTTCCAGGCTGTGAAAAGTATGGCAATATTAATATTAGTCAGTGCAATTTGGTGCTTGATATACAAAACATACTTCACAGCCTTTTTCTGTTGTGTAAACAAGTCCCTAAGCTTATGAGCAGCCACAATTTCAGAATCAGTGAACAGACACACCTCAAGAACACTCTCAGTTTTCTGTAAGTTTGCATTTAGTAAAGAGCTTTATTGACAGGAACTGCAAAATTGTGCATAGAAATGGAAGGAAAATGCATAGGATGACAGTTTGTCACTCCAGCAAATTATGTGCATGGGTCTTAGACAGCAGAGGCAAGTGAAGTGCAGGACTATACCAAGGAAGAGGACTATTTTTTGCTGCAATACGTGAAGAAGTAGCCAGTGTCATGTAACTCCCCTGTTTACAATGCTCACCAATACTTCTCAGCCATACTTCATACAACTAAGGAAGTTTTTTTTTCTTCTTTATGAAAAGTAAAGAAGAATATGGTCTGTGTATGTTTTTGTGCAAAGGCGACTGTAAAAGAAACAGAAGAGCTTGTGTCCTGCAAACTGACAATTGCAGTAATTAGTTGAAACCTCGATTCACCGTTTTCACAATAAATTGACCCTTAGGCCAGACACTCGTGACCAAGCACTGCTCTGCTGAGAAATTTCAATTCTTTATAATCTGCTAAATCAGAGACAGCCACCCCTGGCACTGTTGACGCCTTCGCCTCCATCGCCTGTTGCTGCCAGAGGCAGCGCTCTTCATCCTAGGATGCGTGACAGCCACTCCGTGCTCTGTCAGCACAACCAGCGCCCACGCCCCCAACGTTCAGAACCTAAAGAACTTGTACACATCATCAGACTTCTTATAGGAGGCAAAATCACCCTGATGAGAAATCCCGTGTTAAATACTTAAAACCTTCATTTCCAGACAATTTTCAACCCATGGGAAAAGGCTATGGTAAGAAAGAGAACTGTACAGGAAGCGTGGGTTAAGAACTTTGGCAGAACTTCAAAGAAGGACATGAGAATGCTTGTGCTAGCTGAGCCTGCCAGAGCATTCTGTTTTCGGCTTGGTATTTGTTCTGCTTCAGGAGATACCAGTCACTGGCCATGCAAAAGGAAATCAAAACTTGTTTTCATTTGTGATCATAAAACACAGCTTGTTTCCTTGGCAGCTACTAGATTTTTGATGAAACTTTTCTTCAAGATGCAGTGCTAAACACTATACTGGTGGCTAAAGACAAGGAGACATAGCACATACAGCACCTACTTAGGAGGTCGTCCAGCTACACAGCGCTCAAGAGGAGAAACAGGGTACAAACCACAGTGATGCCTAAGTACGAGGTCTCAGAAGATCACACCCATGAATTTAGCAAGGCAGAGAATTCCCAGGAATCATGCAAAGCAAATTGATCAATGGCAGATGGCAGTGAGCAGGGTCGGGGCCTGGCTTCCCTGGCTCAAGAAAGCTGCCCAGCCCAGGTGGTCACCTCCCCAGCAGGGACACGAAGCACCCTCCATCCTGGACTGCACACTCAGGAAGACAGTCACCTCCCTGAGCTCAAGTCCTGCAGGATGTCCTGTTTCAGTCTTGTTGATGCAGATGTTTATCTGCAATGTCACAGTACTCCTGCAGTCCACGCAACAACCTCCGCTGGATAAAACTCTTCCATCTTAAAGGACTTTCTGCTCCACAGAGATTGTCTCATTAAATCGCTGCAGCACTTTGATGGGTAGAACTTCTGTGCACCTCCATGAAATTACATCTAAAGGACTTTTCACTGAGCCCACAGGGCCACCTACCGTGGCAGAAAGGTCAGGCTTTATGAGAGCAGCAGCCTAACCCAGGAGCCCACAGAGCTGTGCAGAAGTTGCTAAAGAGATCGTAGAAAGGTAGGTCTCTCCTCAGCAGCCAGGACATCTGCTTATGGATCTTCTCTGGTTTTGTCCCTGTGATACTTGACGCGCTTCTTCAGAGGCAGCAGGAGGTATTCACGGTTGCATATAAGCGGCTACTTGCTGGTTCAAGAAACTGTCCATAAAGCATCTTTCTGTCCTTGCTCATGGCCATCTGTTGATCTGTTGAATCAGAGGAGGTGCAGCAGATAAGCTCTACAGTGGTCAGTGGTGAATTCCTTGGCATACATATATTCCACCAGCACAGACTCCTGCTGATGGTACCAAAGATCTCGTAAGAGACACAGACCCAGAGGCACGGACGCTGCTAGCAAAGCTCCTCCCTAGCAAGGATCATGTACAGCTTTAGGCAGCCTACTCAGAAGTGAGACCCGGGAGCACCCATGTGCACTGCCCGTGCAGGGCTCCTCTCTCTTCAGACTGTCCAGGTATGGCACTGCCCACCCCTGGCTTTGTCACCTCAGAACTGTCAGCAGGAAAGATGAGCTCTAGGATGCGCAGTGAAGCCCTCTCTTCGTTGTTATTGCTATGGCTTGTGTTTGGATGACCCTCGAGCCTCTCACAGTCATGGACCAGTCATGGGCTTCTAGAGTGTTTGACCGATTGCTGTTGCAAACCTGGGATTATGGGTATGAGCGCTGCACCCCACAGCCTGCACACAGCGTAAGAGTGGCGAGGAGGCCAACTCTGCTGATCCTCCCTTGAGCTCCTGCTGCTTTTGCTGCTTTCTGCTGCCGTGGACCACTTCCCTCCACCATGTGCCACCATGCCTTGGAGCCAGCCAAGTAGGGACTGAAAGCTCTACAAACTGACAGCTAAATAAACCTTTTATCCTTTAATTCTGGGCACCAGGTGTTTTGCCCCAGCCAGAAGTAGCTAAGACACTGGTCTTCTGCCCACTGACGCATTCATCATTCGTGGATCAGCTGGGGCCCGCGTCAGCCACCTCTTGGCAGCAGCGCAGCTCCCATACAAGACCTCACAAAGGCCCAGTACCAGTAGAGAGTGCAGATGCAGCCCAGGCTTCATTGTTCTTCTTTATTCTGGAATACTTCGCACCCCATGGAGTGAGATGCTCGCGCTAAGAGGGGTGCTATGCCATGTGACCGATCGAGGGTAACACACACTCGCCAACATGAAAGTCTGCTCGCCCTCGGTACACCCGCCCACACTTCCACTGCCGTGTCACTCAGGAAAGAGCAGCTGGCAGAGCACGTGCAAGACCCCCAAGTACCTTTCTGGACGTCTCAGGTGCCCCCTCCCTAGTGCATGTAAGACAATCGTTATTGCCACCTGACCTCTATATCCCTGTCCTTCAGCTGGCCTTCAGGTGAGGCGACCCTGACTTCCAGGAGGTTGGACAGCCATGTAGGCAGAGCCACCAAGACTCCTTCCAGGGAGCTGGGGATGCAGACAGGGATGTTGGCGCCCTCACCTGGCCATTTGATATCCTCCAGGTAACTGGTCGGATCCAGCAAGCCCCTGAGCCCAGGGCTAAAGACCGCAGACCTTCAAGGGGTGAGGGTGAGTATGAGAGGCTCACCTTTCCCCTTGTGTCTGCCAGCCAAGCGGCCCTTAGATCCTCCCATCTCTGCAGCCGGCTGAGGATACCCGTGTCTGACGCCAGTGCCTGCCACACGTCCTCGTCAGCTCTCTTCCGCTGCGTCCCACCTGTCCACCACCTCGCAGCCTTCTCCAAACCATAGCCACCACTCACCCAAGCATCTCCACAGTTCACCGTCTAGTGACCAAGGGACGTGTTTCCACTTCATAGGGCTGAAATCTGCAGACCCCGGAGGGTTCTTCACAGCCACAGAGCACCTTGATTTCAAGGTTTTCTCCAGCCATCCAACGAATTTTTCCACTACACATACTGGCTATGGAGCGAGGGACTTGAGAAGGTCCCCGGGACATGGTTTATGTGACCCACATTGTAAGGGCTTCTGGGCTGAGCTCTGAACTTTGAGTGGCCTCAAGCTTCCGAGTCAGAAGCAAGGAGAGGAAGAGCCAGACCAATGAGTGAGTGGTGCCCAGGACTGCCCCCTCGCACCACCGCCGCCTGCTGCATGTAAGCCATGCACGTTGGTAACCCATGTCTGCAGTGTACAATGCTTCCATGCGTCACGTGGAGTTGGGGTGCGGACATAACACGTCTGCATGCCTCTTCTCCACTCCTCTTCTCATCCCCATCTCTCCTCGCTCTACTGCTTAATCCCTTTCCATTTAAGAAAGAGCTGGCTCCACTTTTTGGTCTAAGTTTCTACTATAAGCACAAAGAAGCCAGGATCTCTTTGTAGTAAAAAATGTAAATAGTCCTGTCCTCAGTATTCACAGCTGAAGTCATGTGAAGTGAGAGTTATATTCTCAAAAAAAAAAAAAAAAATTCCTCACCTCTGCACAACGTTTCGAACATCGCAGGTGCCGGGCAAGTCTGCTTCAGTCAGGAAAGAGTAAGAGGCAGAAGGTGCTATGAAAGTATCAGAGAAGGTATAAAAAGATGGTCTCCAGCCTTGCAGCAGTGAGGGCGTGAGCCTTCCTAGAGTCTGAAGCTTGCATGATTTGGGGCCCCCACCAGAAATAATAATGCAAAATTATAGGTACAACAGTATTAATGAAAAGAAACATTTATATTAAGCCAGAAAAGTAAATGACTACAATTACCTTCTTTCAGAAAACTCACAAATTTACACAAAAACACAAACTGCAAAAAAAAAAAAAAAAATTATAGGCTGTCCGTTAAATGGTTGGCACTTTTAATGATTATTATTCCCTGTACTTGCAGTTCTGTGCTCCTTGAAAGTCTCTTACTATGACATTGATTTTGTAATAGCATCTTATAAAGCAAGGATGGATAGGTACTTTATTATTCGCCTATCGTGCTTGGCTGAAGTTCTTTTGTTCATTAAAAAAAATATATTTTCACTGGCGCAGGCATTTTGGTTCTATCGTGCGAACTTGCCTAGCTTAGGTTGAGCTCAGAAAAGAAAAGTACATTATTTATTATCTGTAAAATATGGAGTAATTTCTGAGAATTGTTTTGGCTTTATGTATAACAAGTATTGTTGCCCCTTCAGAAGGCACAGATTTATGGAATGAAACATCAGAAAACACTATAATTTCACAATCACCATCAGTCTCCTCATTTCCTTCTATGGTTCTGAGTGGATCTAAATAGAAGGGAGCAGGAGTAGCCTGAGAAGCCGCCTTCGCGTTGCCAACAGCACTTATTTGTAAGAGCCCGTCGGTGTTAATCCCACAAACATAACTCACTGAAGGAAAAATAAGAGTAACTGCACTTCAGCTGATGCTATCTGATTACAAAAATACTCTTCAATACTTCAAGGTTCTCTCCATCCAAAGCAAGCTGAAACAGGTCTGGGCCAGGATAATTTTGATGTCTTCTGAAACAATCAAGATCACTAGATAAAGGAAATAGCAGCTGTCATCAAGAAGGCTTGACGAGAGTTGCTGTTCTGTGTCTACAAGAGCCATTGCTGAGGTTATGGAAAAGCAGCAGGCTCCCAAGCCAAGGTGATGGTGAGCCCCCTATGGAGGACAGGACACCTGCTCCCCACGAAGGACTGTCTAGCCCCAACAGTGAGCCTTGCAAGGCACAAGGGCTGGTTAGTCATTACATGTCAGCCACCCTTGTTGTCAAATCTAGGTAAGCGTCACCATTATGAGGTCAATGAAACATTTGAAAATTTTAATAGACCTATAAAAGCAAGCTCTGTGGCTACTGCTTTATCAACCCATCTCATTATTGATTATACTTGGAATATTTGAGATCAATGTTATTGAAATAAGATTCTTTCAGTGGTTCTACATGAATAAGAAGATAAATAAAAATAGACATGTCCAGGGAGACTTAACTTCTGTTTGTCTCACTCGACAAATCGTAGAGATGCATAAGAAAAGACAGCAAAAGTTGTACAACTTTCTATAATGATTCTAACTGTTGTGTTTACTGATGAGACGAGGATGTCAGTGGGAATTTTGATCGATTCTAAAGAGAAGCTCACTAACCTGTTCATGTGATTTTTTTCCTTACTGTTATCTGTCTTATTTTCTGTAAGAAATAGATTAAAGAGCTATCTACAAATGTTGGGGCTCTAAACACAAAAATAAGACAAGTCCCTGTCTTTTTAGAAGCAAAACAGTTCTGTAAATGTTTATATATGAACGCTATGGTGTTTTTTAACTAAATTGCCATGCTGGGGTTACAGTCTCTGAGTAAAGCGGAGGTGTTTATCTTTCACAACAGTGAACGCTCAGCCTGCTCCCTGACCTTCCACGAGGCCTTCAGTCCATGAATATTCTCACAATGTATTATCTTTGCCTTTCTTGTATCATTCAATTAACTTTTCGAAAGACCTGTGTGTGGCTCACCCTCCTCACTGACCAAAGCGTAGCATAACGATGTTCACTCTCCTTTACTGAGTAGTGATGTCACCAGACAATCGACGCTTTCATGAAATACCTACTGGCGCTCACCCTTGGGCAGTGGCTCCTTCCTGGGGCGCCATATGGGAGAATGCCAGGAAACAGAATGCCAGCTTTCTGAGGATGGTGCTGCAGACCTCGCAATAGCCTTCAAGTTCTTTAAAGAATTTCAACATCTAACTTGAAACTAAATTACACTACTCCGAGGATTTCAGAAGCATCATACAAGAGTGATTTACTGAGATATTATTCATCCCTTTTCTTTAAACTTTATTTGCATAGTATTTATTTGATGTTAAGTTTTCAGAACCAATCAGTATATCTGGGGACATCTCGTGATAATAATCCATTTCTAAGAAAGAAAGGGAGAAAGATATATTTATGTACACTAAGAAGGCAGTTTGGAAAATATTACTGCTGATTTCTGTAGGTCTATTGAAAGGAACAATTAATGCTTCAACTTTTTTCTTCTTTTAAATTTCTTATAACTTTCTTTGACCAATTTCACATACTTGTATCTGGTAATCTAAACAGCTAATTTGAAAGCAACAGTATGCAATATGACAACCAATGTAGAATTCCTATTATTCTGTTTAGTGAAATCCTATTTCATTTCTAATGGATTATTACTATTATTATTACTATTATTATTATTATTATTATTATTATTATTTATTCTGTTTAAAAAATAAAAACTACATTTATCAGTTGCAAATAGTATTACACTAGAATTATACAGAGTATGTTTTATTAAAAATCTATGTAACTCAGACTGTAATCACTAGCTATTAAAATAATGCCCAAATTATGACAAAATCTTCGTGATATCCTTTTTAGGACGATCCCCAATTCCACCCTAGCTATTCCCCTCCTGGATATTTTTCCAGAAGAACTCAACATATCTTGCCTCAATGATGTGTGCACACCCATGTTCGTAGTAGCGCGATGTGTCATAGCTAATTCTTGCAAGCAACTCAAATCCCCCCTGCTAAGGAATAGACAAAGAAGACCTGGTATTTTCACATGCTGGAGTGTTATTTCATGTAAAAACTATAAATTTGAGGCTTTTATCAGTAAGTGGATGCAACTAGAGACCACACTCTTAAGTGAAATAAATCAGACCTGCACACGCCAACACCATATTGTCTTGTAAGTGTAAGAATTTGAAAGATTAAATTGTCTGAAGGATACAATAGACACTGGGAAGAGGGAATGAACTTGTTCAAAAGAAAGGACTTACTGAAGTGAAGCAAGGGACAGGAGAGGGACTAAAGAGACAGATCTATATATGTAAGCAGGATGCTTCGGACAACTGTGTTGTGAATTTCTGATGGTCTGTGGATAGGAGCAGTTATGCCTTTTTGTCTTTTTCTTTTCATTTTAATATCTTCTGAATTTCTTATAAATGTTTTCATTATTTTCTTTCTTTTTCAAATTTTGCATGCATAGATCTGATAATCTGAACAATTAATTTGAACATAACATGCAATACAACAAATAACACTAAATTTATATTTTGTTTAGTAAAATTCTGTATCATTTCTGATTTTTTCTTACGCTCTTGGATTCTCTTTTTAAAATTAGAAAAGAAAAAATGATAGCTGATGACTCAAATTCTTTATAGACTGAGAGGAGGGAGAGATTTTCTTTGTTGGGGACTGTAGTAGGCATTGTAGGCACGGTGGCAGCACCATTCCCCCTCATAGTGACACCACCGTGGAGCTGGTCACAGGACCTTCAAAGGTGAACCCTCATCAGACAAGACTGGACCTAACTGTCCACTCTTCCTAGGGTTCCAGGGTCAAGGAATCCAACCCTAGAATCATGTATTGCATTCTGATCGCTACAAGGTTTAGTCCTGGGGTGATACATTCAGGGCGGGATGTGGACCACTACAATAGCCTTTGAAAAGGACTCCAGGCCCTTCTCTGTACCAGCTGCATCATGGTGTCAGTCACCTCGACAAACGCTAACTACTCCAGTTTGGGTTGTAACAATGCTTTGGTTTCTACAGAGAAAAAAAGGAGCAAGATTCCCATGATCATCTGCTGGACCCGCATCCATCAGTCCACAGCACAACAGCCAGTACCACACAGGGGCACCAGACTGTGGCCATTGTCTCCTGCCCACTGCTGGGACCCGTATTCCTATGTGGTGTCTGAAATCCTGGAAGCTGAAAGCAGATTGTTAGCCAAACAAAAATCATCCACTGAGTCTCAAATAAGGAAAGATATTTCTGTACGAGTTAAAGAACTCGATAGGCTCTGTGCACGCTTTGCCTCTTCATGAGAAAATCTCGAATGAAGACCCACCAGGACTTGGACAAGCAGGAATCCACTGACTAAGATTCTTCCATGTGGAAACTTTCCACAGAGTGCAGACTTGAGCACAGTGCAAAAATGTAAACTTTTGGCCACTCCAAGGAGTCTAAGTGGCCTTCAGAATGCTGTACCTATCAACCTAAACTGCCCGCTCATTTTTAAACAAATCACTTTAAGTTGACATTCACCACTTGAAGGAAAAACATTTCATACACTTCACTACTGGTCTCCAATCCTACTGCTGTACAGGGTTAGATACAACAGCCTTCCTTACCAATTCCTCATCCTTACTCTTCATCAAGTTGTGCCTTGTTTCTGCTTTTCACAATTCAAAAATCCCGAGACGTTTTATGACCACACCAAGAAGCTCACTGGAAGGCATTCAGAATTATTTTGATTTAGATTCAAAGTCACTACCTTACTGTCCTGCTTTTCCTCGATATTCTGCCTCGTGTAAATGTCCTGAACGTGAAGGGCGAAATGTATCCATGAATCTGCAATATGGAGAGTAATGTCTGAGCTGCACCAATGGAGTTGAGAGCATTTTGTCGAGTAACTCACATGCAGTTATACTCTGGAACATTTAGACTAGGAGTCAGCAAGTGTTTATGAATCTCAGAATAATGAATGTTTCTCACAGAGCCGAGTACATGTACAAGCTATAAAAGTCCAGTCAGCCTTCTGATACATTTAAAGTTGAGTAGCTTTGAGTAATATATTCTAGTCTAAGCGTAGCATCATTTTCCACAGTGGCAGAGCGGCAAATCTAAGGAATAGTGCATAGAAAAAGAACAGCCATTCCAGAAAGCAAACTTCTGCTTTTCCTGCAACTTGTTGGCCATTTCTTGGAAGCCAAGAATCCAGCGTGTCCACCTCTACTCACGCCCAGGCACAAGCGCTAAAGCTTGCACTATGAGGACATATGAACAGCATGATATTCCTACAGGTGCACAGCGTCTTCTTCTTCCCAACCCCAAGCTTCGTCGCTACCAGTCCTTCCCACTTGTTCCACTGTGACTTTTTGGTCCCTGCCCATCTTTTGCTCCTTAACACCCAAAATACGAATACAAACCCATTCCCATCATGCTCTGCATCCCCGGAGCTGGTCATTCTTGCCTTCAGTCTTCTGTAGATACTACATCCATGAGAGAGAAAAAGCAAAGAGTGAAGAAGAACACAGGTTGGATTTACCCTCCCCTCTGCTTCCCAGATCAAGCCGTGGTTCCCCACCTCAGAAGCCGGCGTGACCCACGTTCTGCCTAGGCACCTGCCTAGGCTAATCCCAGCAGCGCTGCCTCTGCTACTGGGCAGTCCTTACCCTTCACAGCATGCTGCTTCGGCCCGGGGCTCGCTCATCTCTGGCGAGCTTCCACAGCTCCTAGCTGGCCCTGCTTCTTCCCTTGCTTAGCTCGAGCAACAGTTTATTGACTTAAATTGCCATGAATTTTAATATTTACAGTAGCTCCTTCGTGGTTCCAGTAGTATTTTGGCAGTAAGGGGAGAAACTTAATGACATCAAACAGAGGTGGTGAAAGTTTGCCTGGGTATTCTTTTTAACTTCAGGGAAAATCCTGTTTCCAGAATGGCTACACTGACTGCATAGTGTATTCACACCCGACTGAATTCGGTGATTTCTGAGTGCTCTGTGAAGACAGAAACAGCAGCACAATGTAGGCTCTATGGTCACTCATAATGTTTTTCCTCTGACAAAGACCTAAGCCCAGTTTCTACGAGTGTCACTTTATAACTGCACTGTATCAGAATTTTTGCTGGAATAAACCAATCACAGATCACCGCTTTAGTTCACAATTTCCACACCTTTGAAAGATAAAATTTAATAATATCCATTATTTCCAGCACCATACTTCAAAAAAAAAAAAAATCTAATGGGAAAAGACATCATGCTGGCTTACGTCGTAAGAGCAGATTTTCTGGAAGATTCTTCCAGATGCTCAGGAAAAAAACACAATGCAGTAGATTTTGTAAAATGTCCAAGAATTCAACCTAGAATGTCTAGCTTTTGTTTGACCAAGAAGCCAATTTATTGGATAATTTTAATTAAATTTAGTAGATTATTGTCAGGGTGGATGTCTTACATTTTCTCTGTACAAACTAATACCCACCCTCTAACACAGTGATGTAAGTAAGAGCGCGACATCAGAAAATCCCTGAAAGGAGGTGGGAAAGTCTGAGGCTTGGGGAAGGCAGGATGTCGCCTGCTTCTATTTTATTGTTATAATAAAAAGCTGTGTAGGCAATACTGTTGCTTTCCTATGTTTGTGTGAGAAAAGTTAACTTTAATCTTAGCAAAGGAAAAAGTATTTATAACATAGCTCAATGTATTTCTCTGTGTCAACAGCCACAAAAGTTCCTCAGACCAGAAGAGGCCCAGAAGCAAGACGGGCTCCTCAGCTTGGGGCCGACTAACTTCTCTGTGTCTCCTTGGGGACCTCCCTCTAAAATCCGGCTATGTACTTCTTCTTTTTAGAAGAACAGTACTCATAATGGATTCAGGCTCATCCTAATGACTTCACTCAAAATTATCACCTCAAATACAGTTATGTGGGGCTGGGGAGATAGCCCAGTGGAATAAGTGCTTTCCTGGCAAGTGCAAGGTCCTGAATTCTAAACTTGCTACCATCAAAAAAAAAATATAGATAGATAGATAGATAGATAGATAGATAGATAGATAGATAGATAGATAGATGGTTATGGTGCTAAGCAGTGATGGTTAGGACTTCAACACATGCAACTTAGGGGAAATGCCTCACTTTTAAACATTACTATAGTGATTTAGTTTCTCTACTATAGGTAGCATATGTGCTGTAAGTAGTTCACTTGGTTCTAAAGTGAATTAAAGTGAAAACAGGAGAAACCCATGCAAAGAATAAAAATCGTCTCCTTTTACACAGCTGGTTCTGGGTGTTCTGCACGATTAACTTCAGCACAGTCCTCTCTGCAGGAAACCTGTGCTCTCTCAAACCGGCAACCACTCGCGATTCCGTGGTCTTGCGCCGTGCTACTTTAGCATGTGGCAACTAGCCCGTCTACCGGGTTGCTCTACAGGGACCTCGTGAGTTTATTCCCTCCTCTGACCCGCCTCTCCTGGAAGACCAGACTCGGGTGATTTATCTCCAAATCTTGAACGCCTAGCTCGACATCGTGTTGGCCTTCAGGTGACCAGATGCTTGGATTCGGCCAGCCGTGTCCAGCCGCCTCTCATCCTCATGCCCACAGCATGCAGCAGGGGGGCACAGTCAGACACGACCCCAGCTCTGCCAGGCAGATTAATGAAGGAACCAGAGAAGAAACGCGCCTCACACCTCAGAGACTGGCAAGAGTGGGTCCGGCAGACAGACAGATTCCGTGCCAGGCTCTACCCCTTTCCGGCAAGGACGTCCTTCCATCTTTCACCAGTCCTGCATGGAAACGCTTTGAAGTTGCTCCAGGTAGGAGCGATTCCCACCAGCCAGGAGGGTGCAGCACTCCGTCTACTGCCGCTTTTGTCCCAAGCAGCGTCCATGACAAACGCTGAGTCTAAAGCCATGAAAAGTGAAACGACTTCAATTCAACGGAGGCCAGTGGGAGCGGAATAAACGCCAAGGAGACTTTCCTCCCAGGCTGCAAGCTCGGCCGGGAAGATGTGTGAGCAGCGTCAGCTGGGTGGCCGCGGCCATCGGGGAACCAGGAACTCATCTCAGAGAGGCACTCTGCCTCTGTCCCTGGGATGAAATTCATGATCCAATGCAGTTTTATAACCAGATGTTTACACTGGGACTCACAAATCCCCCTACGAGCTACAGAAGAGAATGCTTTATGGTCTATTTCTGCTATGTCACTCCCCTTTAGTAATGAAGTAATTTCAGGCTTGCTCAAACCCAGCACTCAGTTGGTCTGAAATCTAACTCCTCTCTCTCATCTGTCGCTGTTTCTCTCCCTGTGGCATAGATTAAAGGTTGTTTGTTAGAATAAGCACATTCATTATTTGATTTTAAAACTATTTGACCCCGTTACAAGCCGGGGAATGCATGAAGTTCCAGCTCTCATGGAATTAAATCTGAGCAAACGAAAGTTAGTTCATACAGCAAGTGTATATAGCTTGAAGTAGAGACTTCGTAGTGATAAGCGTTTTTAAAAGACGTTCATATGTAAAGCCCAAGCTGAGGAAAATTCCCTCCCACACTCAGTACATTCGTCATAGCTCAGATAAATAGATAAATGTATGATTTTTGTAGCATTTCCCAAGCCTCTTGAAGCATTCTTTGTGAGAGTACTTTTTTTTTTTTTTTTTAGCTTTAAGGAAGGGTCTACAGGATTTTCAAGGTCTCACTATGAGATTGGACTCATAGTCATCTGCCTGTTTACAGCCTCCCAAGAGCAGCGATTACAGGTGTGCGTCACCAGGCCCGGTCTCAATTGCTGTCTCAGCACATATCCCGGGGCTGGGGGTGGGTCCAGCGTGGCAGGCGCAGGGATGGAAACTCAGGCCCCTGTGCCTGCTTGCAGGTGCTCTAATCTGCTGAGCCATTAGGCCAGCCCTGAGAGTACATTTAAAAAAATATTCGGTATGCCACTTCAAAATATTAAATGTTGTTACATACATCTTATACTAGGAATGCACCATAATAATTTAGATTATATAAGTATTCCACTGTAACTAACACTTGTATTAAACGCTTCTAGTTTTACATATCAATCGTGAGGAAAACATACCTAAAGTATTGTTTTTATGCCTTAGCAGCTTCTTTTACTTCATCTTTGGTTTCATGAGGATTTTGGAAAAATTCCTTGGTCCCTGTTTTAGTCAGTGACTCCAAGATCATCATCTAAGACAGAACTAAACTCTTGTGAGGACGTATGACAACCATTTATTTCCATAGTGAGCTCTTCTTCTTTTGAGGGTAGACACCAAGGATCTACGTTCTGATTCAGCCACACGTACATTTGCTCTCTTGGGCAGGGGACAGTAGGTGAATCTATCAGGTCTCTAGGCTTTCGTGTCATCCCAAAAATCACCCTCTCAGGATCTTTGCAGATTTTTTTCTGCTGCTGGATGCCCAGAGGGAAAACCCTGGCATTCTCACTACAGATTCTTCTAGCTTTCCTTCCTTTATTCTTTCTCTTTTGTTTTCTATAGAACTTACATGCTGTTAAGATAAAATGTAGCTAGAAAGTACCTTGAAATGTTAAAAGCAGTCTGTTAATGAAACAGGTTGCGTGAAAAACAGCACCGGGACATTAGACAGGATCACAGTGGAATAGAGGAAATGTCTGCGTTCTATGTTGACCTCATTAATCTAGGTGGAGGGGGAACGGGAGAGCAACTGTTACTGGTCATTTGCCAAGTGCCCAGCACTGTGCTGACCCCAAAATGCAAGTATGTACACAGGACATTTTAATTATTTTATCTAAGGTCCTGGGTAATAGTCAGAAAGGTAACATTTAAAACCAAATAAGGGGGGCCAGGGAAATAGCTCAGTATAATAAGTGCTTATCTGGCAAGCGCAAGGTCTTGAGTTCAATCCCTGGTATTGTAATCAATCAATCAATCAATGAATCAACATATCAACCCAACCAAACAAGACTTACTGCCAAGAAAGCCCAAGTTACTTCCACTCCCATTCTGCTGTGATGGGCAGTATAAAAGCCTAGCCCTGCCCAGTGTGAACAGCAAACAATGAGAGGTGACAGTGTCTAGGCATGCAATTGTGCTAAATATCCTCTGAATTAATGGATCGAAAACCCCAAAGATCATGCTCAGAAAATAACCCAGCCACCTACAGAGTTCTCCAGCATAATGCGTTCTTAAAGGCCAGATGCACGTAGGTTGGCTATTAAGATGTCAGTGACACTTGTGTGTAGAACTGCTCTACCCTGGCCATGGAAAGGCCTTGACTTGTTTTCATCCTGCTAACCTTTGTCACTGCAACGTGGAGCCGCAGAGAGGGTGTGCCAGGGCGCCCCCTGCAGGCCGCGGCTGTGCTCCCTGGTTCTGCAAGCTGCTGCATTCGCCTTGCTCGCTTTGCACAAGCGCAATGTGGAGCTGCTACTGGAGCCCAAGTAGGTCCTCCCCGGGCAGAGGGCTCTGAGCACAGGCCTTCTCAGCTAGGAGTGAGATGCTGAGGGAGTTGGGCAGAGCTTCTGAGGTCAGTGAGGAGCACCCGGGTCTGGGGAAAGTGGAGCAACCACAGAGCACCGCATGCATGTAGGCCAGGCTCAGAGATCAGCAGGGGCACAAGCCAGCCCCCGGCCTTCCACAGAGGAAGCACAGTGATTGCATGCGAAGAAATGAGGGCCTCTGCACAGCTCTCAGGGACCAGGTTCAGAGAGACCCCCAAGCCCTGGATCCTGGCCAAGGCCTGTCATGGCCTTACCTCCAGGCCCAAGGGAAGGCAGCATTGTGGATGCGACCCTGAGTCGGGGACACATGGCAGTCCCCTCCTCATACCCCATGCAGGACTCAACGCTGCAGCCTGACCCCACATTTGGCTTCCAGCATATGCGAGGTGCTCTCCTAAGCACCCACAGAACCCAGGGCCCAGCAGCAGGCCCCGCAGCTGGCACGGCTTCTTCTCCTGGCCGTGGTGGGCTGAAACTGTGGCCTCTTTCTCAGATTAGCTGCTGAACTCCTAACGGGAGCCACTTCTCAGAGCGAGAGCCTATTGAGAAATTAGGTCAACAGCGAAGTAGCCAAGTGAGGGGACGGGCTGTGTGTAGGACAGCAGTCGCCCTGAAGGAATTAAGCGGAAAGGAAGCATTTCGGGTGTGGTTGTTGCAGCGCCACCAGCGCGCTCCCGGCGGAGGATCACAGCCCAGTCACCCAGCAACCCCACCTCGGGAAGACAAGAGGAGAAGCCCAGCACAGAGAGCCGCTTCCAGAGAAGCCAAACTCTCCACACGATCATTTTGCACAAATAATCACAAGGCGAGCCAGGAATAGTGCCCTGTGATGGAGCCAGCTGTCTGCCTGGGTCTTGTTAGGTGTCAAGCTCCAACGGGGATGGCTTTCCTGTTGGACACCCCGCCTGGACCTTTTCCCTCTCTCTGCGTTCACTGGAAGTTTAAACTGAGATCAGGTCACTGCTTTACTAACCAACCTCACAACTAGGAAACAGTCGGTGGTTAGAGACGCAGCAGCGGGTCTGCCGAGGCCCACTTATTTAGTCTCCTGTAGGACCTGCTGTGAGCCAAAGCGTGACTTCTGCTTCATTGACGAGTCACGCACTCCCTTCTCCAGCATTGAGGCTCCTCCAGCTCTGCCCTCAGTCACGGCTCCCTTCTCTGCTGGAAACCGTGTTCCTGCTGTTCTCGTCACAACACAGCCTAAGTTAAGGAAGTGGTGTTTTAATATTCCCAGGCTCTGAAGTGTCAAAGCAATTGCAAGATGGACGTGAGGAACTTGGGCCATAGCGACATGTGTTACAGGTGGATTCTTCCGCTAGGTGACCACTCCTAAGGAGTGTCTATTTTTGAGGAAAAAAGCTAGATCTGGATGCAAGAAAGCCTTGCCTCCCAAGAGTTCAGAGTCTAAATAACTAGGCAGGGCCGCCACAGCACAAGCTGCAGCCCTGGTGAACCATTCATTAAACAGATTTCAATAACTATTCACAAAAAAAGCATGATGATTAAATTCATACATCATGAGAATGGTTCTGTACTTCTTCAAAATCAAGAATTTACAGGTTGTTTAATACAAGCAAATCTATCAGACGCACACACAATGCTTGTGTCGTGTTTAAAATAAAGCATATCTTCATGTTTGCTTGAAAATAATGTTATGGACTGTTTTGTTGAGTGTTTCTTAGCGACCCATTACTTCATTCGAGGGGCTGAGTATCAGATGTGTGTTAGGGCAGGACACGGAGCGGGAGAAATAGACAGTACTCCGCAGTTGGCCAAAGCGCAGCTAAGCATATCCAGGTAGCTCAAATGTTTGCACCTGATAGGCTCCTATGAACCACTGTACAGTATGGAAAAAATCTATGCTAGTGTCACCTTATTATTAATAGCAATGGAGGACAGCGGAGTTCTTCCTGAATAGCAGTTTCTTCTTTTGTAAATAACTAAAGACAAAAAAACCCTGAATTGTCCCACGTGGGCCCAGTGAATTTGTTCATCACAAGTAATACTTCCTAGCTGCTCAGCAGTGTTCTGGTGAAGTGTGTTGCATTCATAGAACCCGTCGACCTCCCGCCTTGCGTGAGAATAAATTCGATTGGAAGCCCAGGGGACCTCAGCATCATCCATTACTGCCGCAAAACTTTCCTTGAGGTCAACCTGAGACTATGAATCCATATCAGGACACAGCTGATAAGAACAGGCTACACTTCTCCTCGGGGCATGAATCAGTTCCCACAGAAAGCGCAAGTGTTCCTGGGACAGTGACACGCAGCGCCACCTGCTGGTGACTTCCCGTACTTGTCCCGTAGGTGAGGGCATTCCTTCTGCGTGTGAAACTCTGCGAACCTGAATAAGCAACAGGGTCCCATATCCGCGACTTTAAACTTCTTAGCACACTTGCTGCAGGCATCTTCTTCCCTTGTTACTCTTGGCCCTGCCTCACCTGCTCAGCTGTGTGTGCGGATACGAAAGGAAGCGCAAGATGCCAGGAGCTCTGATCAGAAGCCCTGGCTTAGAAGTGGAGACACGGGGCTGTCGGAAGAAGGAGAGCGTGACTTCTGCAAGTGAGCACCGACTCAGCCTTTCTAAAGCACGGTTTCATGGCTTAAGGCAGAAATCCTGGCTGCAAAGGTTGCAATGCGTGTTTACTCCAGTTGATATCATGACAGACGTCACAGAAATTCGTTGTAAATCCTCTGAGTTTTGTACATTTTTGTTTTATTCCTGTACGTCTGGCTGTGCTGTATACAGAATAGAAATATGAATCTGGATTGGATCGCTGAGCTGACATGTTGAAACACACACTGCTGAAATGAAATAGTTTATCTGCCCCAAAATGTTTTATTTATTTAATGAAAATGGCCAAATCTACTATGAACAGGGGAAAAATGAAGTTATATTTTGCTTTGGTTGCGAATACACACTCACCAGAGTGAAATACAGTTCTTTAGAGAAACCAAAAAAAAAAAAAAAAAAAAAAATCCAGAGTCATGTACTCTGGTTCTTTATTCCTTTTATTCTTGGTAGCGATAAGGTGCCTGACTTTCCTCTGGCTTCCAAAGCTAAGGTGCAGAGTTTAAAAAAATTCTACAAACAACTGTAAGCCAATGAAACCCATTAAAAGGGTTAGTTCCTCCACCCAGGGAAAACATTAGAAAATCACACACACACACGCACGGATGCACACACGCACGCATGCACACACGCATGCACGCACACACGCACGCACGCGCACACTTTCATTCATGATGACGGAGGAAGGAGGTAACACTTTTCTCCAAAACTTTTTTATGTATCAGTCTGTGACTCAGACTTCCAGACGGGCTGAATGTGCCAGCCCGGTGGATTGCATGGTGTTTGTTACAGGGGAGGCTCTGACATATAGCCTGATAGCTGGAGATTCAGACGTAATGAAAACATTAAGATAGGCATGTTTCCCTTTCTCTTCTTTTTCTTTAAGGTTTTGAATTAAGTTTATTGGTACAAGCTAGATACCCACGATGCTCACGCCCATGTTAGGGGATCTGCACCTGCACGGACATCCTCATTCCTCTCTTCTGCCAGTGCCCCTCCATTCTAACACTAGGCCACTCAGTCACACTCTAGATCAGCTGCCTCTCAAGAAAGTTCTCTGTCGGCATGAGGCTTTGGGGTTTCTGCTAGGCATAAACCATAAGGGTGGCCTAGGCTGACAGCGACCTTCTGGCCTCCACCCCTTCCCAGGTGTGGGGATTCTACGCATGCCCAGCTATCCTCAGTTCAATTGTTTTCTGAATATGTGACATGCCATAGGTCATTGGCCCTTCTGGGCCTGTATTTCCTGTTATTTGTATGACAAAAGAGCAATATTTGAGGACTTTTTCTTTTGAAAAAGTTTCTCTGTGCAGTTCTGACTCACAGTGCTCCTTCTATCTCAGGCTCCCCAACACTGGGACCACAGGCCTGTGCCACCACATGTAGTTTCAGGACTGGCACCGAATATGGTATGGGAAATTGAACTGTAGTCCTTGCTCTTATCAGGCAGGAGCTTAGACTTCCAAGCTACTTCCTGATCCCTAAAATATCTTTACAAATAGAAAATATTAATATTAGAAAATATTAATACATAGAAATAGAAAATATAGGTGATTTTCTATTGTTTTCCCTGGGTGGAAGAATTAACACTTTTAATGCATTTCATTGGCCTATAGTTTGTAGAATTTATTAAAGTCTACATCTTAGCTTTGGAAACCAGAGGAAAGTCAGGCACCTATGTAATAGAAAATATTAATATATAAATAAATTGTATTATGTATCCAACTATCAACCAGAAGCACGCCCTGCACTTGATTCCAGGAAGGTTTCCTTCGAATGTTCTTCTGCAGTGCCTGTCCCTTCTTACAGCCTGCTACCCATTCCCTGTTGTTCCAGGGGTGACTCACAGTCCTGCGAATCCAGGAATAGCTCTCAGATTCCCTCTCGGCTTCCACCTGCACTGTGTAATGTCGGCAGCAGCTTGTTCTGATTTATTAGGAGCAT
>PVJA010007662.1:6165-67873 GCA_004027025.1 Myocastor coypus
TGAGCTACCTTCATCAGGTCTTCTCCTCGTTCCTTTGGGGACCAACACACGACATTACGCCAAGTGGCGTACAACGTAGGGCACAAAGAACAACTAGGGTTGCCGGGCGTGGTGGCTCACGCCTGTAATCCCAGCACTCGGGAGGCTGAGGCAGGAGGATTGGTGCGAGTTCGAGACCAACCTGGGCTACAAAAGTGAGCTCAAGGCCAGCCTCAACTGCATAGCGAGACCCTGTCTCAAAAAGACAAAAAAAAAAAAGAACAACCAGGGGTGAATTAAGAGAGGCCTGACCGAGTGGGAAAGGTATGCTCAGAGTAGGGGAGACCACTGGCAAAAGTTCAGAGTAATGGGAAATTCCAGTTCGAAAGAAAATGAATATGTCGATCTTATAGAGACATTCCTCAAAGGAGCAGGGGTAAAGATGAAACCAAAAAGTTTTGAAGAATTATTTTTCCTTATAAAAAGACATTGTTTATGGTTTCAGCCTAAAGGAAAAGCTACTCTAGACTTAAAAGTTTGGAAGCTGGTCACAAAAGCCCTGCACAGAGCACATCAGGAAGGAGAGCCTATCCCTTTAAGTGTGTGGTCTTTATGTGACCTTAACTCCTTGGCTTTGGAGCCCCTGCAGCCTGACTCTGAGGAATCAATTCAGCCGATTCCTCAGACTCAGAAAGGCAGTCTTATAAGGGGTTCAGCTGATGAGGACACTACGGAACATGAAGGCAGCACCACGTCTCTTGATTTGTCCTTGCTGGGTGAAGCAACCGAAATGGAGAATTTGAAAGTAAAGTGGGCATTTCCGGCCCCCCAGCCTCTGTCCTCTGATTCTGAGGGCTTTTTGAAAGCTCGGGAAAATGAGTTGGAGAAAGAGGCACGTAGTACCTGGGAGTTTTTCTGTCATAAGGAACATTTGACACAGTCGATATCCAAATTGGTGGAGCGACTGGATGTTTGAAATTCATCCTCAATGCTTGCTAAAATTCAACCTCTGCCTCCTCCCCCAACTAATCCCTGAGCTCCCCCATATGAGCATGAGTAACCTGTTTCAGCTGTTGGGCTCAGGAGTGCAGTGGCCCAAACTTTATTGTGGGGAGGGAATCGGGGAGACCCAGAGGCTTATAAAACACCATGGGGAGTCTTCCCTGTTGTGGTTCAGCAGCACCCTCCAAAAAAGCAACACCCAAATGGTTATATCCCACTGAAAGCTCAAGGTGCTCCATTGGAGGAATATATTAAGGCTTGTGCAGACATTGGCTCTGCATCTTATGAAGCTAACTGACTGGCTGCCACTTTCACTGGACGGCCTCTTCCTGAGAGGGTTGTAACTAGCAGAAAACCAGGGAGAGAAGACAAAAGAGATAAATGGCTGCCATGTTATGGCCTCAAAAAACAAATCTTAGGTCTGATTCTCGAAGGTCTGATGAAATTGCCTAGTGTCTACTGAGGGCCTTTAGGTAGAACCTCTGGAGAGTATCTATGACTGCTGATTCCCAAATACAACCTTGCAGCCTGAAGAAGCCATAAATCCCTTACGGCAGTTCAGGTTACTTCTTCAGAGTAGGGAATGTTGCAAGCAGCCAAGTTAGATAGAAAAATTATAGGCAGCCAGACAAGGTTAGTCCCTCAAAAGAGATAACACAAAAGGCAAGGTATCTAGCAACTATGAGAGGGACAGCTGCTCCTGCTGTGGGCCAGACCTAAACACCAGAGAACAAATGCTGCAACAAGAAGTTGATGATGCTTTTGTGAGACAGTTGTCAGAGTTCTCTGGCTCTGATCTATTGCAGATGGCATCGAAAACCTTGATCCTTTGCATGTTACCCCCTGGTTTAATGGAAGCGTAGTGGTATGTGATCTCTGTGCTGTTTGGTGATGAGGCTAGGTCCATCAACAAGTTATGGACCGACAGTCTATAATCCTCACGCTGATTTTTCAGCACGAAAAACAATAAAAGTGAGGAACGATAGCCTGGTTGGCATTTTGGGAAACAGAGTATAATGACGGGGGCCCAGACGCAGCTGTGGTGTGTTGCTGACAATCCTGGAAAGCTCGGACTCCAGGTGATGGATAGCAGCTTCACCTGTGGGCTCTCTGGTTGCTGCTTTCTCCCTTGCTTAGAAGGCTAATGGTTGACCTCTGTGTGAAACTGATGATTGGGAAAAGATGGAAGTTAATAGAGACCATGGTCACATTTGCGACTAAGCACGTGGTCCTCCTTTACTTTAATGATTACGCATGAGATCACGCTCACTACCTGAAATAAAAGCTGATTTGCTTCAGGGGTTCTTGGCTCACTGAGGGCTGAATCTCAGTGAGTCCTCGGAGCCACCTTCATCAGGTCTTCTCGTCGTTCCTTTTGGCACCGACACATAACATAACAACAACCTCGGACATGGGATGTTTCTTGGGGGAGAAAACTGGACCCGCTGCATGCCCACTACTAAGCTGACAGGATGCTTGTGTTCACGCGATAAAGTATTGGACGCGCCTAAAAATGGTGCTTCACATTCATGTCTCCAGTCGAGTCTGACCGACCGACTGACCATTTTCTTCTCTGGAGAAGAAAAAGCACACAGCAATGTATAGTGTGCTGTTGGTAGAAGATGTAGGCTTCTTTCAGAGATCGTAAGCTGTGAAATGTTACGATCAATGAGACGCAGTATGAGTAACAACGATCCTAATATATTGTTGCAATATTAGATGCAAAAGGTAAACTAAATTTAGGGATGCTTCTAAGCAGAAAAAGCAAGTCAAAGAAGAGCTTAGGGGGCGATTTTAAAAAATAATTATCTTTATACTTTTCTGATTTTCCATATTTTCAAGAAGGAGCATATATCTGCTTTATACGCTGAAAAAAATAACCCTGTTGCTTTAAAAACAAGCATAGACATTGTCTTAGTTACTCTACTGTCGTTGCTGAGACAAACACCTGCCATGCAAGCTTAGGTAAGGAAAAGTTTATTTAGCCCAGTGACTAGAGGTTTCACAGTTTAACACAGACAAGACCTCAAGACAGGGCTGTGTCCGGGATGATTCGCTCCATACCTCCAAGAGAGGTTACCAGGCCTGGGGAGGGATGCGGAGGAGGTGCATGTTGCCTGTTTAACGGGTTTGCACCTCTTGGCCACGCCCCCAAACCCCGCCCTGGCCCTCTGGCCCCACCCCTCTAGCTGCTCACTGGACAGCCCCATGATTTACATGAGGTTTTGCCGGGGACAGCTAGATACAAATCCTAACAGACGTGAAAGACTGTAGACCAGGTAGAATCAGGATAGCTCCGTGTTCGGCTTTCCTGTCATCACTGAGTTGCTGTCGTGTCCCCCCACCCCCGCCAGAGTTCCCACAAATCATGGCGGCATAGGACAGCACCCCTCCCGCGGATGAGCTCGGGCTGGCTTAGCGTTATAGTGGAGAATTTCCCAATTTCTTCCTAACACAAACAAAGGTTTGTAAGAAGAGCTTCCCCCGCCCCACCCCAGTCTCACCCTGGTTCTTTCTTTGGCAGCTCGTGGGGTGTGAGCACAAGCTGCCATCTGACATGTCTGGGCATCACTCTATGTCTCTGTGAGTTGGATTGAGGGGACAGTGTGGTGTCCGTGTCCACTCTGATCCTCTATATCCACATGTGAGTGCTCAGTCTCTCCTAATGTTTACACACCTTCCCCAATCCGTCTTTCACAAGCTGAAATTCTGCAACTGCACCTGAGAATATTTTATTGTGTAAGGTGATGAACTATTTTAATAAGCAAAACAAAATGCCCCAGTTCCTTAGGAGAGGGGCTCAGGTATTGAAGGCACACATAGGATCCAGTGTATAGGTCTGGTTTTGGTTGCCATAACAAGTTACCTGAGACTGGGTAAGTTTGAAAGAAAAGATGTTTACTTAGCTCAGAGATTTGGAGGCACAAGGTAGAAAGGCCGCACCTCACGATGGCCTCTGAGTCTCAGCGTTCTGAGATTGGGCAGAGGGTCATGTGGAGAGAGTGACTGTGCCTGTGTTCCTGTTTTCATCTTCCTAGAGTCACCAGGATTCACTCTGGGAGCTGTACCCTGATGACCTTATCTAACCTCAAAGACTTACTAAAGGCCCCACCCTAAAACACCAGGAAGATTAGGTTTCCATGCTCACCCTGAGCACATGAAATTTCAACACACAAACCCTTAGGAGACACACTCGGACCACACCCAACCATAGTGATCCTTCCTGAGACCAGGCTTCAGACACAGGGTGCTGGGGGTAGGGAGGCGTCAGCCTGGGAAGACAGGCAGAGCCAGGCACCAGGGGGCCCCAGTCCACAAGGAGCAGGTGAAGGGAAGCATGCAGAATCCAAGACCCCAACCGCTTCTTCCTGGTCTTGAGGAAAGTGCACAACTTCTAGGTCTGGAGTGGCCCACTCTAAACTGCACACCTTTACAGCAGAGATAGGTGCCTCCCTACCCCAAGAAGCCCTAGCGCCTCCTCCAGTCCCCTCCCGCTGACCTATCTCCTCTCTGGTGAGCGCCCTGAGGATGGGACCAATTCCAGCGGATCTCTGTAGCCCCCAGTGCCTGCAGCGTGGGATGGGCCCCGGCACCCTCCTCTTGGATATTTCTGAGTATCGCTGGCATCCTCACCACATCCACTTTGCTCTCTGCTCCTGCATCTCTTGGCCAGGCTTTGCCAAGTAACACTGAGGGAGGAGGTTGCTCAATTCCAGGGGACCCTGGGGACAGGCTGGGGCCAATCTGGATGAGTCAGGCAGATTCCAGGTCAAGCCAGTGTCCAGGAGGGAGCTGATTTGTAAACACCCCCCACCCCTGGTCCCATCCCACCCTACCTGCCACCACAGTGCTGCAGGACACAGCAGCCCGGCCCTCCAACTGGTCAGCCTGCCTGCCCTGGGCAGCTGGAGCAGCTGCTTTAGAGCTCCTGCAACCCACAGGATGCCTGGAGCCAGCTTGAGGGGAGGGGTGAGAGACGAGGCAAAGCATCTCTCCCCCAAGCACACCACACACCCCACCCCCGAGAAGCCACAAATATGGGAGGCAGGCTTCTGCTCCCAGCCCAAGCCAGCCCTTTCCTTCTCTCCCACTCCACCCACCTGAGTCTCATTCAGCCCCTGACCTCACACAAACCATCCCCTCTTCCAAAGCTTGTGCTGTGCTGGCTGAGAGAAGGATCCTAACCACCCTCCCAACCTCTGTCAGAAAAGGCTCAGAGAGTGCCTACTGAGGGAAGAAGAAGGGAATTCTGTTGTCCTTGCAAACGTCCCTTATCTGGGCAGCTGCAGCCTCTGGTCCTCACGAGACCGGAGTTTCTGTTGCTTCTGCCCGTGGTCCTTTTGGATCTCCCAGATCCCAGCCTCACCTGAGGCCCAGCTCCACCGCTCTCCCCAAGGCCTGCCGGGGTTGCCAGGTGCAGAGGCCTTTTCCAGGATTTGGGCCCTGCAGGCCCCTGTAGGCCCTGCATTTGCAGGCTCTTCCCTGCTGTCTCTAAGTTTAAGCCCTGTCCCTGCTCCGACATTGGGAGGGCGTTTTAATAACCACCTGCTGAATGGATAGAGGAAAGGGCTGGGCTGGTGGAGGAAAACAAAGGGACAATTTCAAGTCTCCTCCCAGAGCCCCCAACTTTTCCAAGCCAGCTGTGGGAAGCCTGGCCTAGGGCATTCAGGTCAGAGTCCCACGGCAAAGCCGAGCTTGTGCAGAAAGTTGCACCAAAAGCAGGCATGGTGGTGCACTTAGGAGGCTGAGGCAAGAAGGTCACTGTAAGTTCAAGGCCTGAGCTACCTAGTGACTTCAAAGTCAGCCCAAACTCTACAGCAATACCCATTTTAATTAATTAGAAACAAAGTAGCAAATAGCCATCCTGCAGAAATTCTGCTGCCAAATAGCTACTTCCTGTGATATGACTGATTATTATTTTTTTTTTTTTTGTTTGGTTTGGTACCAGGAATCGAACTCAGGATGTTGCTCTTGCCAGGCAGGCGCTATGCCACCACCCTTTCTTCCCGGCCCTGTGACTGTGATTATTGATAAATGCTAGCTATTTCTGTCTTCCCAGCCAGGGTTAGGCCACCAAGCAGTAGCACAGACAGCACCTAGCCACCCATTTCTGTTTTTATCCTCTGCTCCTGTCCTTTCCCCTACCAAAGCCACGGAGCCACCTGAGTTCAACCACATGGGATTCCAGATTTCCAGGGTTGGGGAGCTTCGGCCCTAGGAGCAGCTGGGCCAGGGAGAGAGAGCACCATGTCCCCTGACCCACGGGGTCTCCCTTCTCCAACAAATCTCTTCACCACACACAGCCCAATCCTTGAGAAACAGAGCACAGCCCGGACACACACCCACGTATGCATACACTCACAGGGAGCTGTGCCAGGAAGTGGTCGGGGGCTCCCTATGGAGACAGCTGGGATCC
Source organism: Myocastor coypus (assembly GCA_004027025.1). Lineage (NCBI taxonomy): Eukaryota > Metazoa > Chordata > Mammalia > Rodentia > Myocastoridae > Myocastor > Myocastor coypus. Next base: position 12,563 of record PVJA010007662.1, read on the forward strand.
CAGCCAGCTGGAGTGGGGGTGGGGTGGGAGGTGGGGACATGAGGGGGCAGCCTGTGCTGAACAGCCAGATCAGAAAGTGGCAGGCTGGACTTCTAGAGGGCCACGGTTGAGGGGGGGAAGGACAGCGACCTATACCGGGCCTGCTTCCTGGAGGCCCAGAGACTGGGACGTGTGCCCTCCAGCAACCTGCCTCAGGGGCCACATTCAGATAGCTTTACACGGAGGGATCCAAAAGGCTAACCCTAACCCTAACCCTAACCCCCTAACCCTAACCCCAACCCTAGCCCTAAGCCTGTAACCCCAACCATGACCCCCTGACCCTACTCAACCTAAGCCCCTAACTCTAACCCCAACCCTAGCCCTAAGCCTGTAAGCCCCAACCATAACCCCTGACCGTAACCCCCTAACCCTAACCCCAATCTTAGCCCTAAGCTCCCAACTTCCCCAACCCTGACCCAACTTCCTACTCTTAACCCTCATCTCCTGCCCTGCTGATGGGCAAACAACCCTTCCTCTTTCCTGGGGTTCCTTCGGCCTCCCCTGCCTACTGCCGCCCCTCGGCGGTGTGCCACCGCGCTTCCCAGCGTGCGGCACTCTGTCTGGTCTGCAGGCCCCCTGTGCTCTGCCCACAGCACACCCGCACTTTCTAAACAACTGCAGTTCCATCACATGCACAGCAAGCTTCATACCCACCTTTCTCCCTCAGCATGGCCGTCTTGATGTCATCATTTTCCGCCCCTATTCCATAAACGCCACCTGATCTATCCAGCCTTGGAAGCCCGTTTCACTTGCAAACGTTGGTTGTCTAAATAATGCTGGGTGAGTGTTTGGCACCCAGAGCTGCCCCTGCCTTCGGATTACTTCCTTTGGACAGATTCCCAGAAGTGGGATTAGTAGGTCACAGGATACGGACATTTTTATGGCTTGTGACACACGTTGCCAAACTGCTCTCCACACACAGCGACACTACGAAGCTTTCTGCATCTTCGATGGGGACACCTATCATCTGACCTTGTGGCTCTGACAGCCAGGATGGTGGCGGGTTGTTGGGAGTTTTGAATCATTCTCTCTCTCTCTCTTTTAGCAAAACTTCCTAAAAGCTTGCTAAGTTTTCTCCTAATTACCAGGGTAATAAATGTTAAGCACAGAATGATGAATACCAAAGTATAACCACAGCGCTAAAAGACCCATATTCCTACCTTTCTTTCCATAGATTTTTCAGGAGGTGAGATTGCTCACATTGGATTGCCATGCTGACTGATTGGGGTGGAATTCACAGACAAGGGGAAGGTTTTGGCATCGGTTTTGGGAAGAAATCTTCTGGTTTCTTTGTCTCTTTGCTACCATAATCCAGGATAAAACTGAGGGCCTTTGCACGGAGCTACACCCCAGCTCTCGCTTTTATTTTTTATTGTTGAGACAAGAGTCTAAGGTCGATGAATCCCCCAGATTAGGCCCGGTCTGTGGTCCTCCTGCCTCAGGCTCTCAGAGCACTGGGACAATAGCTGTGCCACCCAGCCCAGCAGAGGTGGTTGCTTTTTAATCATGGTTATACACAGAGAGAACCCGGGCTTGCTAGAGCAATCCCCAGGGAAGACGAGGCATCTTCTAGCTGTGATCTTGCAATCAGACCATCTTTATTTAACAGATAAGATTTGAAAGACCAGCTCTGAAACTCCACTGGGGCCTGCCAAGGCCCTTGGAGGGGCAGCCTGGGTACCCACATCTTCACCCTCTCTTGAGCCATGTACAAGCTTGCCCAGCCACCGCTTGGTCTGCTCATGGCAAGGAGGGTGGCTCTTGGGGTGCAGGGTAGCCACAGAGCCAAATGTGCTTCCTGGCCTTTGAGGCCTGCACTGAAGGGGGTCCCAGTCTTCTGTACACTGCTGCAACCCCACAATATGTGCTAAGGAGGGTCCCTTCAGAGTGGCAGAGCTTACAGAAACTGGTAAGGATGAGAGAGGATGGCCGGGGCTGTGGAAGTGGCCCTCTGCAGGCTCTGTGCTGAGTGGATGTGGCGTAGACAGAACACCTCTGGCGAGGCTGCTGTGCCTCTTTATTCACCGATGAAGAAAGGGCGGGTTCCAAGCACATCCAGGACTCCAGAGCGAGAAGGTGGAAAGGGCAGGACTGGGCCGGGTGGGGACCACAAAGCCCGAGCTCCTTCACTGTCTGCCTGGTGTACAGCTTTGGGAAGAGCTTTGGAGCCAGCTCCCTTCTGCACAGGGCCATGCAGCACCCTGCCTTGGTCCACCATGACCCCCACTTATACCAGCTTCCCACGGGTCCCTCTGCCTGGGCAGTAGTAGTCTTTACTTCTTTCCCGTCTGCAGCCTGGAAGCCCAAGGTCAGGGCCAGCTGACATGTGTCCTGGTGGGGTTCTCCACCTGGTGTGCAGAAGCCAGCTTCCCACTGGGTCCTCACTCGGCCTTCCTTCTGCCTTTCTGTCTCCCTTTTCTCTCTTCCCCCTCTTCCTCTTCCCTCCCTGGCACTGCAGATTGAACCAGGGGCCTTTGCACTGTGCTACAATCTTGACCTTTCTTTCATTTTTAATTATGAGACAGACAGCCTCTCATCAAGTTGCAAAGTTGTCCAAGCTGGACTCGAACCTGCACTCTTCCTGCCTCAGCCTCCTACCACACCCAAGTGGGGTGCACAAGTCTCTTTGTTTTCTTTTTAAAGAATTTTTTATTTTATTTATTTATTTCTTGTTTCAGAACCTTTGTTTGTTTATTCACTCATTTTTATGGCCAGCTCAGCCCACCCCAAGGGCAGGGCTGGCACAGCATGTGGTGCCAGGGATCGAACCATGGTCCCTGAAGCCACCCAAGCTTTCCCAAGCAGGTGCTTTAGACCACTGAGCCGTCCCGCCGGGCCCCTCTTTGTTTTCTGATAAGGACACAGGTCCTATTGGGTTAGGGTGCTGATGACTTCATATAATCCTAACTGCCTCATTAAGTAATCATCCCTAAGCCCACTGTAGTTAGGGCTCCAACATAGGAACCTAGGACACAGCTCAGCCTCCCTGACCTCTCCGGTGGCCTTTCTCTGGGCCTAACCATGTCCTCCGTGAAGGACCTTCAGCCACTTGGCCTGATGGTAGAGTCACTGACAAGAACACTTTTCCCTTTTTAATGTATGTAGTTGGTACAGGCTCTCACTACACAGCTTGCACTTATAGTGATCCTCCTGTTTTCAGCCTCCCCAGAGCTGGGACTACAAGCAGGCACCACCATGCCCAGTCTCAGTGGACAGCTCGGCGTGCCCAGGGGCAGGGCCTGTGCAATATGTGGTGCCGGGGATCGAACCCTGGACCCTGGGCTTGCCTAAGCAAGCGCTTAGTCTGCTGAGCTATCTCGTCGGCCACACTTTTTCCTTTCTGACTAGATGATGCTAATTTGCAGGTTGCATGCACACCTTTGCTCGCTTGCCGGTGCCATTCCATTCATCCGCTGGATCAACTCATTCATTTCTTTGGTCAAACACCCATGCAGCACCTGTATGAGCCCCAACATGGGCCCGGCCCTGGGGCTTTGCACAGTTCCGCTGGGTCAGCTGCTTGCTCTCCGCCTCCTGCTCCCTGCCCCCAAGCTGCCCACCTCTCTCACCTCCAGGCCTAACAGATACCCGACAAATGCTTTCCCTCTCAGGGGAGCCGGATGATGGATGATGTCACCCCATACTGGCAGCTGCTTCAAGGCAAAGGGACTACGGATGTCCCAGAAAATAAAAGGATGCAGACACCAAGAAAGGGAAGCAAAGCACGTCTGCAGGATTCACACGGACAGTGCCTCTTTGCCCAGGAAGAGGGCAGCCTTCTCCAGGACACTGCATGGGCAGTAGGAGGGCCTACTGGCCTACCCGGGCTTGGGGGCACAGCTGGTCTCCCATGCTGAAGGTAGCACTATCTCAGGCCATCTCCACGGGGGTCACTGCCAAGTGGGGGTCACAGCGGGCAGAGCCCAGATGGACCAGAGACCTAGAAACTGTGCAGACAGCAGCTGAACCCCATCCGCTCCTTACAGCCACAGCAGCACCCACTCTTCACTCTCCACCTTGAGGTACAGCATCAAGGTAAAAGGCGCAAGGTCTAAGGTCGGCCCTTAATGGACACAGGTCCCAAATACCCTCATCCTGTTACATCTGCTCCACACGTGCCCCTGTAACCCCAGCATGGGGGAGGCTGAGGCAGGAAGATCGTCATGAATTTGTGGCCAGAACCCCAAATAAATAACCTTTTATTCTTTTTTTTTTTTTTTTGCAGTACCAGAGATTGAACTCAGGACCTTGTGCTTGCCAGGCAGGCACTCATAAAGTAAAATTTTAGGTCAGTGTGTTTCTTATTGTTTTAGGGTGTGTGTGTGTGTGTGTGTCTAAAAAGATACATATGTGGCACCCCTTCCCTGCAGAGCCAGTAAGTGGCTCCAGGATGGACTGCAAAGGGCTGGCTTGTGGTGCCACCTCGGCCTCAGCCCTGCATCAGCACAGCGATGTTCCCACTGACCCAGCGCCTCCCGGCTCCTCCAGCGCCCAGCGCTCTCCCCAGCCCCCCCCCCCCCCCCCCCCCCCCCCCCCCCCCCCCCCCCCCCCCCCCCCCCCCCCCCCCCCCCCCCCCCCCCGCACACAGCCGCCCCCCACCGGCCCACCACCCTCACCCCCATCCACACCGCACAGGAGGCCTCTGTCCAAAGGCTGGGAGGGAGGTATCCGGTCCCTTTTCATTCAAAGGCTGACAGATGGCCTCCTCCACACTCATTCCTCCCTCCCCAGGCCACTTCCAGGAACCCAGAAATCAGCGGGAAGCCCAGAGGGAGGGGTGGTGGCTGAGAATCGCTGGGTCTGCAGCTTCCTGCCCACCTCCTCCCACGTGCACTGTCCTCCTGGGGTAACCAGGCAGGGGCCTCGGGGCTAAAGGCTGGGGGCTGGGGACAGCAAGCAGGAAGTGGCCCCAGTTTCCTTCTCGCTTCTCACCCAGATGCCTTTCTCCTCCTCCTCCTCCTGCTCCTCCTGCTCCTCCTCCTCCTCCTCCTCCTCCTCCTCCTCCTCCACCTAAGCCATCCCTTCCAGGGCAGCAGGCAGTCATGGAGTAGACTGAGGTTAGAGAGGGTCTGCTGGCAAAGACCCTAATTCTGGGGCTCCAGAGGGGACACAGGGAGGAACCTGAAGAACTCAGCAAAGTCTGTGCCTGGGCAGCCCCAGGCACTGACCGGGCAAGCATCACCCCAGACAAGGCTGGGAGACAGGTATTCCAGGAGGGCTTCCTGGAGGCGTGGCAGTGCAATCTGGTCTCTGAGGAAGCCTCCAATTCTCATATCAGAGAGATCTTCCTGTCCAATGGCACTTACACTCTTGGAATGTGGAGTGTGGTGTGTGTGTGTGTGTGTGTGTGTAGTTTTTTAAAGGTTGTTTATTGAGAAAATCCCTAGTCAGTAATAAGACTGCAGGATCATCTGTGTGTCTCCCCTTCTTGAAGTCCTGGGATGGATGGGGGCTCCACACCCTTTCCTTGGGGGCCTCACCCAGCAGCAGGGTCAGCAAGGACAGCTGGATGAAGGGGGGCATGATCCCCAGCCAGTCTCCAAGGATGCAGCTCATTAGGACGCATCCTTGGTTGCCATGGAAACTCCAAGCCCACAGAGCTTGGCTAACAGACTGAATTCACTCAGGCCTCAAGCACAATTAGACAAGATGAATCTTTGAGTTGGAGTATAATGAGACCCGGATGTCCTGGAAGCATATGGGTGCCTCCCAAGAGAGGACAGAGCCTGGAGGGCTCTCGGCTGTCACCAGGTCACTAGAGCATGGCCTCTCTAGGGCAGGAGGCCACGGAGGCCCTGGGGAGCGTTTCCCCTCCCTCTCTCTGAGCAGCTGGGCAAGGCGAGAGAATGAAGAGCAAGCTTGCTCTACCTGACCAGTCGCAGGCCCTCCTAGGACAGGCTCTGGGGCTGCATTCTGTCCCCTGCGCTGCGTATGCTGAGCTCACTCGTGTACCCACACAAAACCTACCAATACTCCAGGTCCAGCATGGCGGGGAGCCGCTGCCAGGGTCTCTGGCCTCACGTCTCGTCTCAGTCACGTTTCTCCTCACTGAGACCCAATATCTGATGCCCACAGCCAAAATGGGAAGAGGTTTACCGTCATTTGTGTTGTTAGCCCGTAACTGGCCGGCTCCAAGGCAGGAAGGGTCTGGAGGAGGTCAGATACGGCCTGGTGGAGGCAGGCAACAGCGGGACAAGGAGCAGTCAGGGAATCCCTCCAACACCTCTCCCCACAGCAGGCCAGTGCGGATGCCCTCAGGATCCTATCAGCTGAAAGCTACATCTGTGCACACAAGAGGCTTGGGGGGGGGGGCAGCGGGATGGCTCAGTGGTCTAAAGGCCCTGCTTGGGAAAGCTTGGGCGGCTTCAGGGACCTCAGTTTGATCCCCGGCACCACATGCTGCAGCCAGCCCTACCCTCGGGTGGTTTGAGCTGGCCATAAAAATGAGTGAATAAACAAAAGTTCTGAAACAAGAAAAAAATAAATAAATAAAATAAAATAATTCTTAAAAAAAAAAAAAAAAAGAGGCTTGGGGGAGCAGCTTGATATAAACCGTAAGACATGCTTCTTCCCATGTGGGGTCCGGGGATGTCCTCTGGTGGGGTACACAAGCCACATTCAAACTAAGTCTCCTCTTGTCCCAGCCGAGAGCTCAGCAGAGAGGGAAGGGCCCGAGGTACATTCCAGGGATCTGAGGTGAAGCGTGGGGGACAGAAGCCCACACTCCAGGGCCCATCTGGGCCTTGGCCTGGGGGGTCCAGGATAAGAAAGGGAGTGGAAGATGTTCACCAGGGCACTCAACACCCTCAGGCTCCCTGAGGTCGGGCTATCTAGAACGCAGGTCTGCTCTGCAGGGAACGCTGGGTTGCTACCCACAGATGGATCGATCTCTCTCCGGGAGGCTGTTAGGAACAAAACCACCAGCCAAGCACAGCAGAGGACAGAGGCGGCCCAGCCCCAAGCCCTGCACTGTCAGCTGGAAGCCGGCCCTCCCCGCCCGCCGGTCCATCCACCCCTTTCCCCTGGCCAGCCCAGGCCGACCAGCCTCCCCTGGGCGGGGGAAGAGCAGTGGGGACAGAGGCAGAGCTGTGCCTGGACTTTGGCCCATGTCTCCTCTCTGCCCCGTTTGCAACAGTGACTCTGGTGACGCGTCTAAGTTCCATAGCAACGGACGGTTTTGTGTGTTAGGTCTTTTTCTTTTTCTTTGGATGGGAGGAAGCAGAAGTTAGAAGGGATTGGCTCAAAGCAATGTTTCAAAAGGCAAAACGCCAGGCAGTTAAGGACCTGCAGCATACCAGGGATGGGGCAGAGCCTAGCGCCGTTTGACCTTGAGAGTGTGACCCAGGCCCCTAAGCCTCGATTTCCCTATCCGTGAATGGACACAGTAGAGCCCACCTCCCCGGCTCACTGGGTTACGTCCGACAAGTGGACAAAACACCGCGCTGGGCCGGGGGCGCTCAGGGAAGCCTCCGTGCTTCTGGCCATGGCTTCTCCCCTCCGGGCCGCTAACCAGGGCACGCCCTGCGCGGGGCAGGGAGCTAGCGGCTGCTCCATCTCGTCTCCTTGACCGAGAAGACTGTGCTCCTTAATTGCTCTTTGGTTTTACCCAATTTGAAGCGAGCAGGGCACCAATTCCCTAGAGGACAGAAAAGAAATATGCTTCTGCTCAAAACACTAATGAGCTGCGGCTGGCCGGCAAGGGGGGGGGGGGGGCTCTGGATTCGCTCGCAGCCCAGGTCAGGGCCGGGCTACTCACATGGGGCCGCTGAGCCAAGCAGGGGCCACGGCACAGTGCCAACCCTCCAGCTCTGTAGCCTTGATGCCCTGGCAGCCGTGGGGCGTCTCTCACCTCCCACACCACCAAGGCCAGGGCCTGCTGTGGCTGCCTTGGCTCGGACACCCGGGGCTCAGCAGAGCTGCGGGGCTCTCGCCATAATCCTCTCTTCCCTGTCCTCCCCTGTCCAGCGCCTGAAGCTAGCATTCTCAAATAGCCAGTAGACAAACATTAATGAGCATCTAGCACAGGCCAGCGCAGCTTCCCCCTTAGCCTACTTTCTGAGCTCAGAGGAGGCCCTGCGCGGCCAGCTCAAGCATGGCTCCTCCCTCTCTTTAGCTAGAAAGACGCTCCAGGTTTCCTTTTTTTTTTTTTTTTTGCTGGTCCAGGGTTCAAACTCATGACCCTGCACTTCCTGGCAAGTGCCTGTTTCTTAATGGCCTGGTCTGTGCTGCCCCCACCCTTTGGGTGGCCAGGGACCTGTCTGTTCTGCTTGCGGATGTCTCTGTCCCACAACCTAGAACAGTGGCCACCAAGCTTGTGAACACGAATGGCCAGGGATGCCGGCGGCTCCCTGCTGCCCAAGGCTCCTCCAGCACACATCCTAGGCAGCACAGGTGCAAGGCCGGCCTCCACCACAACCCCTCTGGACCCCCACACTCCACCTGGGCAGCCCCAGGGCTCAGGACACTCCTGCTGGACACTGTGCTCCTGCTTTAACTTGTGCCCATCCAGCCTGTTGTCCAAAGCCAAGCCAATGCCAATGCCACCTCCTCCCCTGTCCTCACGTCCCCATGCAGCCCCCAGAGTCCCCTCCTCCCCAGCAGAATCAGCCCCTCTCAGTGGGGGTAATCATCCCCCTCTCGGTGTCCTCTGAGCCCGGGCAGGGCCCAACATACGACTGGGCACAAGGGTAGCTCTGTGTCTGCTCTTAGCAGGGCTGCCAGCCCCACCCCAACACAGAGGGCTGAGCTGAGGGTCACTCCAGGCCCTGGGGAGGGAGAGGCGGACGGCCTGGGCCTCGAGGCAGCCCAGGGCTCCCGGCCCAGCAATGGGCTTCCACATCTAAAGATGAGGCCCTCACCTTCACCACGAAGTACCGTCCTGCCCCTCGGTCCCTGGACTCCCTGGAGACGTAAACCGGAATCCTGTTCCCTTCCTGGGAGGAAATCCTGCCTGCATTCCCAGGGACAGGGGACACTGAGACATACTCAAGAGGAAGTTGGGGAAGGGGCCCCTCCGTCCCACCCTAGGCAGGGTATCTCCAAAGAGTTCTATCTGAGGAGCTTGGGCAACTCATGACCCAGAGACCTTGGAGTGACTCCAGGCTCCTCAAACCCTTACCACGCAGGGCATTCTCATTTCCCAGCTCAGCGACTACGAGCACCGCCAAGGGGCTGGCCCGCTTGGGGGATACCGGTGTCCGCCCAGAGTTGCACTCGCAGGCCCAGAAAGGGTAAGCAACTTGCCTGCGGTCACACAGCAGGTTAGAGACAGAGCCCATGACAGACATGGGCTGTGCTTCCAGTGGCTGTTATACAAGGTGACCAGGAACACAGCAAGAAAGTGGGTGAGAGGATGGACTGCCTGAGAAATCTCACAGGTTCCTTTTTCAAGCATACAGCTCGGTTCAGCCTCAAACCCAAGGCAAGCCCACCAGCGATGGGACGTAGCAGCCCCTCCCTGGGGCTTTTTCGCTAGAGGCTGAGTCCATAAACACAGCTACTTTCTCTTCTGCCTGCAGAAGTATTTCAGGAGGGACACCCAGAGTCGCCTTTGATCTGTTGCTGGTGATTTCGAGGGGGGTGGGGGGGCTGTAGCTGATTCCCAGGCCTGCCAGTCTGTGGGAGCTGGGGGACCAGGGAGCAGGGAGAGAGGAGGTATCACACCCTCCTGGGCCTACCCTCGGCACCCTGCAGTGCCTCCAAGTAGGAGGAAATAATCCCAGCAGGTCTGCTGTTTCTGACACTTCCCATGCTGCAGCCCAGGGCCTCCCTCACTGGGGACACTGGGGACACCAGGTTCCAGGCCACACAGGCACTACCCCAGGAGGGAGGGGGCAGGGGACAGGAAACTCTGCGGCGTCTGGAAGCAACAGGCCAGCAGAGTCCTGGCTCAAACCTCAGAGGCCAGTGGAGAAGGCCGTCCCTCCCCCAAGAAAACTTCCCCCAAGTACCCTCTTGTTTATCAAGCACGGTATTCTTGGATCTTGAACCCTCTTTGGCTCCCCAGTGCCAACTAGATGCAGAGTCTCCGCCCGGTTCTTTCCCGTGTGTCCCAGCGTCCTAGCCACTGCTCTCCACACCCTCCCTGCCCTGGACCAGCCTTCCTTTCCCAGCTTCCCTCTGCTTCCCTGCCTCTCTCTCTCTTCTCAGGTCCCAGGGACCATCTCCTCTGGGAAGCCTCCCTACAGGTCACCCCTACGAAACGATACTCTCTGCTTTTCCTGGAGGCCCCTTAAGGCTCCCCGCCACTGCCCACCACTGAGAACCACGCTTGGGACACGGCCCCGCCCGTACATGGTCTTCCGGTCCCAACACCTGGATAGCCAGGCTCTAGCTCCTCTTGTGTAGCTGTCAAGGGTTAGGGCAGCCTCTGTAACCCAGCTGTCCCTCCCTCAGCTCACACAGAATTTCTAGACGGGGACAGTAAAACATAAAAGCAAGCAGCACCGGCCCGAGCCAGCTGGAGTTAGGAACTTAAACCTCCCCGGGTGACCGCACCAGGGTTGCAATGGCACCGTGAACAACTGGAGCCGTCGAAGGTTCTGTACTGAGCTCCCCTCACAGTACCTAGACCTGCCTCACACTTGCCTCTGTATAGCTAGGCCGTCTGGAGCGCAACCAAACAGGACGTGGCAAGTGGCAGCAGCTAGGAGGGAGCTAAACCCTGTGTCTGACTTTCAGTTAAGGCATCGAACATACATAACACGTCCACCTTACCCACACCTTCAGGATTCAGCTTGTCACATGCTGACGCACGGGTACATGACTGTCTGCTGTCACTCCAGGTTCTTTCCTGAGGTTCTGCCACACAGCTGGGGAAACCGAGTCTCTCTGTGTGGGTAGGGGTAAGGGCCAGCCTAAAGTTTCACAGACCACAGTGCCCGGGCTGGGGTGGGGTCACCTGGGCCACCAGCTCTTCCTGGCCTGCCGTCCCTCCTAGCTTTCCACAGCAGGAAATAGCTGTTCCTGCAGCCCAAGGGATAGCAAAGGCTGGCACAGCACGGGTAGGGGGCTGGGCAGAGCTGTCTCCTGGGCTCCCACACAGAGCTTGGGCCCAGACCCAGGGGGTGCACTTGGCGAAACCCTCCCTGCCCTACCTCCTCTCTGCTCCTTGGGCCTCACGGCTGGGGCTCATCTGTAATCACAATCGCACCATCTTTGCTGAAGACCCCTCTAGGGCTCCCCAAGACACACACAGGGTGCAGCTCTTGTCCTCTGGCACAGTGCTGAGCGCTCCCACAGCCCCACCTGCCTCTCCAGCCATCCCCAGGCCCTGTACTCTTGCACCCATGTCCGGTGTCCCTCTGACTGGCCTGTGTCCCCTCTGGACCTGAGCAACACTACTCTGGTCTCGCCCTCAGGGCCTCTAGGCTCCAGTACCCAGCCCTCTGCAAATGGATGCTGCAAGCCTGCAGGATCTCACCAGCTTGGCACTGGGGTGGGGCAGGGGAGGTGGGCAATCAGAGTGGGGGGGTCTCTCCAGCTGTACCCCCCCATCAGAATCGGGTCCCATTTTCCCCTCTGCTGCTCTAAGAGCCTCTGCTCTGGGACTGTTTCCCCATCTGCAAAGTGGGCACAACAGCAGAGTTACCATAAGGCGATAAATAAGCAGTGTACAACCTGGGGGACACACATGGAGCAGCAGCCTGCCGCCGGGCAGCTCCAGCCCCTGGCTTCTCTCGGGCCCCACAGGGGTAGCTGTTTGCAGCTCCCGGGGGTCCCTCCACTTCTCTCTGTTCTCTCTTGCTCTCTCCCTTCTCCAAGTCAGAGTAGCAGTAGGGAAAGCCTAGGCAGACTTCTCCAGCTCGTGTTAAAATCTGGCCAGAGAAAAGCTCTTAGCCATGCAGGCTCCTGTCCTAGCGGCGCTTCTCATGGTTTCAGAGATAAAAGGAGAGATTGCTGTGGCCTGGGCTGCTAGGAGGGAGGGCTGTGGCCGTGGCCACCGTGGCAGCTGGGCACGAAGGGCTGCTAGCTGCCAGACTTCAGTAATCACAGCCTGGGGACTGGGTGGGAAGAGCCCAGACTTCCTCCTAGGGCTGCCCCCACAGGGACTGGATGCTCTCGGCTGGCCCCTGAGTGCCAAGCTGGCCATTCAGGCGGCCCTGGCGTCTGAGCTGCGTTTTCACGGACCTTTCCTCCTCTCCCTATGCCCAGTTCAGGCCCTGGCCTCGCTGCATCAGGCAGCTCCCAGAAGTCCAGAAAACCCTGATGGAACCACAGAACACGGGAGAACTCCGCCTCTCCCCCGTGTCTTGTGGGCAGAGTTTTTGGCCTTCGTTGTGGGTGAGACTGAGTCATCTGGCCTTCCAGTTTCCTCTCTGCAAAATGGGAGTGTGTACCACCAGTCTTGAGAGCCCCTTGGGCTCCCAGCAGTTCAAGGATCTATGAGCAGGAGGCCTTAGCCAGAGCAGCACCATCCAAAATGTTTTCGGCTTACCCTGAACCTGACCACATCTTGTGTGCCCACAGCAGGCACCTCCAAGTCTGGGACACACCCTCATGCGCAGGGCCCTCTGAAAGGCGCTAAAAGAGGAGGTACAGCCCCCTGGGGGCCCTGCCACACTCACTGCTGGCCTGGGGAGCCACGGCTCATGCTCATGAAATAAGACAAAACAGGAAGCACACAAGGACCTAGCCTGCTGGCCAGGAACTGGAGCCCAGGCACCCACGGGATCCCCAAAGGGCCCTATGAATGGGACAGCTCAGACCCTGCAGCCACCTCCGTCCATAACAACCTGACTTTGTTCTGCGCTATCATGATAGCCAAGGGTCCCCAAATGATGGACTGTCCTAACAGAAAGCTATCAGTTGGCCTCAGGTCTATGCAGAAATCCCCTTCCCCAGGATCCCCAATTTCTTGGCATCCCACACTTGCCGGTGCATTCCTGCAAACTGATCCTCTACCATCCCCAAAAGCCAGAGGTCAGCTGTACAGCACAAGCAGAGCTTTCTTCACAGCTAAGCAAAAAAAAAAAAAAAAAAAAAAAAAAAAAAAAAAAAAAAAAAAAAAAAAAAACAGAACAAAAAAAAACAGGCAGGAACTCGATGCCTTTGTCTGTCTCCCCTGAACACCTGTATTTCTGTCAGCTGCTCCACCTCCTGGAAATTCCAGGAGATTCCAGAGCTGCAAATACCTTGAGCTAAGAGAGCCTATCCCTTCCCAGAAACCCTCAAAGGGGGCAGAACTGAAGCCCCGGGTTGGGCTGTACCTGCAGCAGAGGTCAAGGTTATTGGACCAGGACCTGCAGGGACCTGGCAGGACTGTATCGTGAGACCCCGCGCCTCACCTTCCAGAGGGAGCCAGCACAGGACGCATCAAGGTCTTGCTTGATGCTTTATTTGGCTGCCTCCTCAGATAAAAGCGGGACACCGAATCTGTACTGCCAGAGTATCCGTCCCAAGCATATTCGCACAGCCAAAACAGACCAAACAGGAAGACAGAACAGGAACTTTTCATCTGTACCCAACTAGTTCGACAGCACAGACAGAGAGAGGCTGTTTGGAAGCGACAAACTCTCTTCCACCCACAGGCTGTGACTCAGTTCTGAAGTGGGGCTGTCCAGATCCAAAGGCTGGGAACGTGGTGGAGGAAGAGGGGCAACGGGCGCCCACAGATGCCCGCCAAAGCCCCCTGCTCCCTGACAACTGAGCTGAGAACAAAGTCAAATGACTATGGACAGAGGTGGCTTCAGGCCCCAAAGCCGAGACCTATCTTCCTACAGGACCCAGGGCATGCAGCACCCTAGTGAGACAGCATGCCAAGCCAGCAGGGCCTCAGGGAGTTTCAGGTGCCCACCCAAGGTCACCCAGGAACCAGCCCAGGCGAGGGAAGGCTGCATCTTCTCAGGGCTCTCCCTCTGCAATGCTGTGGGGCGACTCCCACCAGCCAGCCAGAGTGAGGAGAGGAAAGAGAGGCCCTGGCAGAGGTGGAGCCCCTGAGCCCTGAAGTCACCTCCCTTCTTTTTCTGAGCCTCTGTTTCCACAGCTATGGAAAGGCAACCAGTAACAGCCCGAACCTCATCGCTGTCAGGAAGATTAACGATACTGATAATACTATGAAATACTACTTTTCTCAGCTCTGGTACATAAACCCAAGGCGCAGGCTTGCTGGGAGATTGCTGCACCACCAAGCTGCGACCCGGCCCACACCAAGCTCTTCAAGTGTGGGGGATGGACTGAGGGCCCTGGAAGGCCGGGAGCCTCTACACCCCAACTCTGGGCACCTGGAGCCTCATCATGTGTCATGGTCAGGGGACAATGATGAAGCTGTGGCCCTTGCACTCCCATTCCTTGAGCGAGCATGACAAGTAGCCCCCACTCAGGCCACTCTTGCCACTTCCACGCCTGGATGGACCAGCCTACTCCGCTGCGCTGGGTGACGTTGTGCAGGTTACTTGACTGCTTCCGTGCCTGTTTTTCTTTTTTCTTCTTTCGGTACTGGGTGGGAATCAAACTTGGCCTCATGCCTGTCAGGCAGGCGCTGTATCCCTGAGCTATATCCCCAACCCTGTGCTTGTTTTTCATCTGGAAAGTAGAGATTCATGACAGCTTCCTCTGCTGACATGTGGCTCTGCAGATTTGGTGAGCTGACACACATACCGTGGCTCATGCCTGCTGGCGCACTGTGGGTTCTCCACAGTGAGCAGCTCCTGCCCCAACTGGGTCAGCCCTCTGCTCGAGGCAGTGAGGCAGGATGGAGGCCGGGCGCAGCCCCCTCAGAGCCCCTCACTCGTATCCCATCATGCACTGGTTTCTGTCTTCCCGTTTTATCAAATCGGACACAAGGTGCCACCAGGCCTGTGGGAAACGCTTCCTTCATCCCAGCCCCATTATCTTAGGGATAATCCTTTCAAGCACCCCTATGACCAATCCGAACACACAGTGGGGAAAACTTGAGCAGAGGGGCCAGGAAGTTCCCTGAGCGCACAGAGCAATTCTGACTGCACAGCCTGCACTCTTAGCCCCCTGACTCCCCTTGACAGTCAGGGGCCTCTGAGAGAGGCAGCTGTCTCTGGTATGGACTGCTGGCCTGGCTCAGACCCCAGGATTCTCTGGGAGAAGCCAGGTTCAAGGAAGTGGAGGCAGGGCCCTGTCATGCCTCACTCTGCCCCAGGCAGTGTCAGGTACCCTGTACAGGGCGCCTTGCCACTGTGCCGACGTCCTCCTCCTCGGGGTGGCGGCTCCACATGTCACCCATGGGCTGCAGATGTGTCAGCCGTCCAGATGCCCCCAGGGTGGCCGGAGCACAGTGGGAAAGGGCCTGCCTCAGAGGCCCTCCAGAGCCATTTGCCCCTGCCTGCTAAGGCTCAATTTCCTCCTCTGACAAATGGGACAGAGGACAGGCTCTTATCTGCCTCCTGGTTTCTGAGCCCAATGCCTGCTTAATGACCTATTATCCTACAGACCCTGGGGCAGCTTCCCAGGTTGGGGGGTGTGGGATGTCCAGACGGTGGCTGAGCCTCTGAGCACCTCGGCTCTGGGGCTGAGCCGGGCATGCCCCTCTCTCCACCCACACTGCTGATCCCTCTGTCACAGAGGGCCCCTCCCCACTGCAGGAGGATGGGGTACAGTAAGGCCTGCCCATACTCACAAAGCAAGAGCCTCCTGGTGCTTCCTTAATTAATTATAAGGAGGGTGCCAGCCAGAAACCAATTACAATGGCCCTCCAGCGGCCTCTTCAGGGTTTAAGACGCGGAGGACTGAGGAGGGGGGAGGGTCCACTCCCGCCCCTCCTGAGCAGCTGGTCCCACACTCCAGGCTCACAAAGGACAGGCTCCTTCTGAACAACTTCTTTTCATGTGGAAGCCACTGGATTTGCAGCTGTCCCTCCCTGGCTGGCCTGCTCCGTGCCAGCTGCTAGGGCAAGGAAGAATTCTAGGGAGCTGATGGAGAAGAGGGAGGGGGCTGGGCCGGGCACACAGGGAATACACGCACATTCTCTCTGTCTCCTGAACACCAGACAGACCCCGTGGCCAGCCACAGCCTGATCAGTCTCCGGGCTGCCCAGTGCCAGCAGCCCAGGCTCCTCCACCCACACTGGCCAGCAGAGAAGTGGAAAAACTCACTCCATGGTGGCGGTGCTGCCAGGCCCAGGACCGCCAGGCTGAGGATGTGCCAGTATCCAGCTCCTGCTCAGCCAAGTCTGCTCTACACCAACTCCCGTCCTTCCCAGACGCCTCTGAGAGCAGCCATAGGTGCCAAGGTGGCTGTGGCCCAGGGCAGGGGAACGAAGAGCCTCCAGGCATTGTTAGGAACCTAGTGGCTGACTGCTTTTCTGGAGATGGAGTTTCACTGCCTAGCAGGAGCCAGAGAGGGGACAGAAAGGGCCCGTAATGGCTGAGCACTTCCGGCATGCGGGTGAGGCCACTGCTCCCACCTGGCACCTTCGGGACCTTAAGCCTCCTGACTCAGGGCCTGGGCACAGCTAGCCACATGTGTCCCCTCCTAGGTGTGGCCCCAGCTTACGTGTTGCATCCCTCCAGCCCAAGTACATGGTTCCCAGGTGCCGGAGGAATGAATGGTGGCCATGCAGCTTGAGCACCAGGATTCGACACCGCGGCGGCCACCCTGCTCCGGGAGCTTCAGCTGGGTCTGTGCTGGGACCTTTGGCACCTTTGACCCAGGCCCAACAGGGAGTACAGGGCCTGGGGGTCAGGCTCCCCTCAGGTGATGGCAGGACTGTGGCTCAGGATGTGGAGGCCTACGATGCCTCAAGGCTCGGGGTGTAGCCCGGGCTCCCCTCTCACCTGGAGCCCCCGCAGCTTTCACTCCAAGGGAAGAGGCCACCAATAAAGGGGAACTGGAGTTTCAGCAGGAAGCAAGGGTGATGCTCAAGGGAATCTGCAGAGGTTGAGAGCCCTCACAGGTGGGAGGAGCACGCGCACCAGGAGTGCAGAGGGCCCAGGTGCCAGCCTTGCTGGAAGACTGCAGGAAAGTGACAGCCTCTGACCTGGACCTCAGTTCCCTCCCTCCACCTTGTGACTTCGCCAGTATTCTGTGCCTCTACCGGTCTACAGGTGCCTGCGAGACGCCCTGGCTTTGGCAGGCAGCTGCTACTTCCTGGGTGAGGCCAGGCCTTCAGCAGCAGCCAGAGGCAGGAGAGAGGGGCCGGGTGCCAGTGAGCAGATTCGTGGCTTCTGGAGGAGGGAGAGAAGGGGGGAGGGAGGGGGAGGGACAGGCGGAGGGGGAGGGGTAGAAAAGGGGGAGGAGAGGGAGGATGAGGACAACGAAGAGGACAAGGAGGGTGCTGGCAGCCAGGGTCCTCTGCCCACACCCCTTCTCCCAAGTCCTGGAGGGACTCTGCCCTGGGGACCGACTCACCCAGCTAGTGCAGGAATTGAACCAGCAAAGCACTCAGCCCACATGTCTAACTCGCTAAGTACAATGCCCCTGGCAACACCAGCACCCTGGGTCACTGTGAGCCACTTCCCGGCTTCCCTAGGGGCCCCACCTGTGGCCACATCACGGTCACTGAGCTGGAAAATAGCTGCAAAGGAGGCTGAGCCGCGGCACAACTTGTAGGCTCCAACCCAGATGCACTGCCTTCTCCACTTTTCCAGTTCAAAGCTATGTAGAAACATATTTAAAAGTAGGGGCTGGCAAGCAGCAGCACAGGTCTGTAATCTTAACACTCAGGAGGCTGAGGCAGGAAGATGAGGGCTTGTTCCTGCCTTAGGATAGAAGCAAGGTGGATAGACTGAGTGGAGGAGGGGCCCTGGCCCCCCCGCAGGCCTTGTCTCCTCCTCCCTCTTCTCTTTTACATCTTTCCTTCCCTGTTGCATGAAGGGATTAAGGCAGCTTGATGCACACGAGAGCACAGAATTTAAAACGTCATAACCAGGATACGTGCTGCCAGGCAAGAAGGCCACCATGCAGGTCCACACATCCGCGGTCCCAATGCTAGCTGGGGTCCTTTGAAAGAAGAGCACTAGATGGGAAACTGAGGCTCACGTCCTCTCAGGAAGTGGTCTAAGAGCCCAGCAACTTACTGCTGGCTTCCTTTTTGCCACTTTCTAGGCCTCAGGGTTCTTGGGTCCTGCCTCCCTCCGAGTCTTTTGCTATTGTGTTTGTAGACAGGACCTCACTGTATCATTCAGGCTGGCCTCAAACTCATCGAAATCCTCCTGCCTCAGCCTCTCTAGTGCTGGGAGACAGATATGCACCACCATGCCTAAGACTCTTTTTTTTCCCCCAATGGCATTAACTATCGTGTGTATTTAATATGCAGCCCAAAGCCACTCCCATCATTCTGTGCAGTCCAGGCGAGCCGAGAGTTTGGACAGAGCCTGCACCTGGCCTCCACCCTGCACTGCCCTCATTAGTGAAGGTGACCCCACCATCACTGCGCCTTTGCAGCCCCCATCCGCTGCTCCCCACCATCGTCAGTGATGGTGACCCCACCTCCGCACTCCCTCCAGGCTTCTACTCCTGTCTGTAGGATCACCAGACCACTATAGGTACCAAGGAGCCCCGGAACTGGCTCCTCCTACACTTCACAGATGGAAAAGCCTCTGAGGCCAGGCCAGGATGGCAGTGACTTCTCCAAGGTCTAACTCACTAAGGTCTAACTTAGTGCCTAACTCTAAAAGTACAGTGCTCCTGGCAACACGAGAGCCCTGGGTCACTGTGAGCCACTTCCTCTCTTCCCTAGAGTCCCCGCCAGCAGCAACATCACCATCACTGGGCTGGGAAATCGGTGCAAAGGAGCCTGAGCAGCGGACAGGGGCTGCGAGGGCCCATGGCACAACTTGTAGGACGTAATGCGTCAGGACTGGGGCCTGGCAGTGGCCAAGGGGGGATGAGACACTGAACTGTCCAATGCTCTTGGTCAGTGGCCTCTCCTGGGCCCATGAGGTGAGGGCTCACAGAAGCAGGCCCTCACCGCATCCTTCCTGCCCCTCCTGTCCCCTGGGGCCCCACGAGAACTCCGCTGATCAGCGAAGGGCCAACATGGGAGACAGGAAAGGGTTAAAGTGCAGATTTTACTTAATCCTCGGATCTGGCTTAAGCTGAGGCCATACTGGTCAAGCAGCACAGAGGGGCCCGCTAGGGGCTGCCTAGGGGCTGAGGGATCTTAGTGGACACCAAGAGGCCAGCATGGCCAGGTTATCCGCCAAGTGGCCACTCTCTCATGCCCTCTGCATCCCATCCCTGCTACAGGCCAGGCCTCCAAGCAGTGCCCCTCTACCATGGAAGGTGCCAGGCCCAGTGACCAGCAACAGGAAGACCAGTGGCCGTAGATGAGGCAGCCCTGAGGGTAAACCTGCCACTTACTGCTGTGTGACCTTTGGCGAGTCACTTCCCCTCTCTGAGCCTCAGTTTCTTCCTATGCTAGTGGGACCTGCACACCTTCCTACAGGCCTCCCCCAAGAAAGGCCGCAAGTGCATGAAGAGCAGGTGATTACCAACCTCCCATCCTTCACCTCCCCGTCCTGGTCCTGGCACAGCTTGCACTCTTCTGTGCTGCCTGCCTGCATCCTGGCATTAATAACCTCAGCGATGCTAACCCCTCCCAGCGAATAGCATTTGTATTATTTCAAAACACAAAGTATCCACCCGCCTCTGGGAGAAAATAGTCAAGCCAGATGCAGCCCCTTGCTTTCAAGTTCCTTTTTCCCACCATGCCCTGGGGACCACTGGCAAAGCTGAGTTGAGCCAGAGGACGTCAAGAAACCTGGGGCCTGTGACATCTCATGAGGTCTTGGGCATCCCCTGGCTTACAGGAGCCCAAAGCCCCCAGGCCCCTGCAATACCTGCAGCCCTATGCTCTATCTGTCTGCCTGCCCTGACCCTGCAGGCCACCCTGGCCTCAGCTCCCAGCCCAAGAGCCAGCCGGGCAGCTGGGAAAGCTGCAGCCTGGCCAGGGCGCAGGAGCTGCCCTGCCCCGGGCCAAGCCAGGCCAGGCTCTGAGTGTACATCGCGCTAACAGTGCCTCTGAACAGGCCAGGGTCACACCAGTGATCTCATTGGTTCCTCCAAGGCCTGTCACCGCCCCCAGGACTCATGGTGTCATTTTCACTTGCACAAGAGGAAACTGAGGCCCAAAGTAGAAGCCCCACTGCCGCCAAGGTTACCCAAGGCATTTGGATTTGGGGTAGAGCCGAGCCTCAGGACTCCTGGGCGCTTCCCACTGCCCCATCCACACCTCTCTTAACTCTGTCCTCTCTGCAACATAGGAACCCCCAAAGTTCTCTTGCAAACCCAGGGCTCTGTGGCAAGTCTTAAAAAGCCCCCCCCCCCCAGCATGGAGCAGGAAAGATGTCTACCAACCCCTTCTCCAGCACAAACACCCTTCCTCCATGTCAATGAGCTGGCCAGGGGGACCTTCACCACCCAGGAACAGGGAAGTGCCTTCCTAGGCTGGCTGCCCGCCTGGGCTAGCAGGTGGGGTGGGGCTCCTCCTCAGAGGGCCTGCTCCATGTCCACCGTCAAGGTGCACCCCAGCCAGGCTGTGGTGCTCCCCACTGTCTGTGCGCACCACGCACGGCCCCACAGAGCGTGCACCCGACACAGCCAGGCGCGGGTGGCGGTGGTGGGGGGACGGATATGCAGCATCTCACGCAAGGGTTAAAAATGCAGCCCGGGCCGGCCAGGGCTGGTGTCCAAGCCGCAGGGCTGCCGAACCAGAGCCGCATCCCGCCCCGCCTCGAGGGCCAGCGGCCCGGACGCTGAGGGAGCGAGCGCGGCGCCGGCCACCCCTTCCCGGCCCGCGCCCTGCCGCCCCAGGTCCGGGTCCCGCCGCCTACCTTGGTGACCGTCATGCAGGAAGCCGGCGGGACTGGTGCGCGTGCGGGGCGGCGGCCGGGGTCCAGCGCTCGGCCTGGGCCGCTAGGGGCCGGCGGGCTGTGCGCGGGGACCGCTCGTTCGTGGGCCCCCGCCGCGCTGGCGCTGATGTCAGCCGCGACCGCGCATTTATAATGGATGAGGCTCCGCGCCGCAGGAAGGCGAGGCAGGAAGAAAGGAGCGGGGAGCGGGCCGCTGGGGGCGGGGAGGAAGAGGGGCCGGGAACTCGCTACAAAGGCGGAGGCGGGAGGCGGAGGGGACGCGGCCGCCCGCTCGTGGCCGGCGCTGCGATGCCCGGGCCGGCGCCCAGGCCGCACCTTAACCCCAGCGGGTCCGGACGCGTGCGGCTTCGAGGCTGCCCTGGCACCTGCCGGCTGCAGTTCCCGCTGGCAGGGACGGGGACCCCGTGAAGTCACCCCTGGGACAGCGGGGAGCGCGGCGGGCTCGCCTCCTGCAGGTGGCGTGGCGGGGGATCCAGGACGCACGTGGCCGCGGGGCCTGTGTGGGTGCCCCTTTGGCTCTACGCAGAGAGAAACTAGACCAGGGTGGACAGCTGACGTGGACAGGGGCGCGCGACAGTCTCTGGCCACTCCGTCGCTGGCTTCCTAGAGAAGCCCTTGCTATAAAGGCTGGACGAGCAGGTGCGGCCACACCTGCTCTGAGTGTGCGCTGCTCCTTTGGAGACACAGGTGCGCCCTGGGAGTGAGCGATTCCTGTCCCAGGTCACACATAGAGCGATTCTGAAGTCGCTGTAAGGATTTGAGGTACCCTCTGGAGGTGCTGAGAAAGGCGTGACCTCTCCCCAGAGCCTAGACAGAGCAGGCAGGCAAGAGGCCCCGTGAGCAGGCAATGCTACCTCGGCTGGGAGGGCACTGTTTGCTTTGCTGCCCCATAGACAGATTTGCAGAGGGGAGGGACTTGCGGAAGGTAATTGAAGCCAGGATCTGAACCAAGTCTGTGTGTGTGCGCGGAGCCTGGAAGCTCCAGGGCCGGCTCACACCTGCTTCCTTATTTGCATCTCACGGGCTGGAGGCCTGCTCTTTCTCAGAAGTGGTTCTGCAACTTCTAGATCTCTGTGGTGGCTTGTGCCACCCAGGCCCCAGGTAGCTGCTCTGCCAGGCCATTCCTAGGCCAATGTCCATGGCTGGCCACATCGGCCCCCCTGGCCTGCTCTCCATTTTCTGTGTCAACCCAGGCATGGCCCTCCTCTGGGGACCCCTGCACCTCACCTGCCACTCCAGCTCACAATTCTGCCCTGTGAGCCTTAGTTCCCAGGGTCTGCTATCAGGTTCACACGCTTCCTGTGGGCACAGATAGTGGCTGGCTCCCCTTGGGCACAGGGGCACGAATTCTCCCTGTCCACCCCAGACACCCAGTGGGTGCTGAGCAAATGTTGGGTATCAGAAACAAATCAGGGGAAGCAAACCTTCGGCCAGTAGAAGAAATCTACACTAGGCCTTTAGAAGTACTTCTTTCCTTTTTCTTTCTTTAAAAATGTATTTGGTACAGGGTCTACAGGGTTGCACTACACAGATCAGACTCAGTGATCCTCCTGTTTCCAGCCTCCTAAGCGCTGGGATTATAGGTAGGCACCAGCACACCCAGTCTCAATCACTGTCTCAGTGCACCCTGGTGGGGGGGGGCTAGCACAGCACCACAGGAGTCGAACCCTGGCTTGTGCTCTCTGCCTAAGCAGGTACTTCCGTCTGCTGAACTATCTGGCCGGCCCTAGAAGCACTTCATGTCACACCATGGTCCAGCCTCAGAGGTGGTCAGGTTTTAAGTCTGGATTGGGTTTACCTTGGGTGGATTGGGATTACCTTGGGTCACTCAGCCAGAAACAGGGGACTTTGGGCCTAGGGACCCTTTGGAAGCCACTGAAGGACAACCCGAGAATGCCAGTTGGCCATTCTCACAGCTGCGCTTTGTCCACACGCACCTCCCAGATTGTCATTCTCGGCTACCCAGCATGCCTCCTGGCACCTTCCCCTCCCTCCGCTGTGACTGTGGGAGCCAGGGATGAAACAAATACTTAATATCAGCTTGAGCCAAATGTAATTAGGAACATCAATCTGCTGCCCCCAACCCATGTGACACACTCCAAAGGCAAAGAGAAAATGCTCCTGATGGCTCCTGTGCTGCTAGCTGGACCCTTCTGTCGCATGTCCCCAGGCGGAGGACAGGGCCGGACAGGGCTGGGCAGGCAAAGGCCTCTGATCCCCCACTGTCCAATCAGAGGCTCTGCCTAAAGAAGAGACTCAGACACATGTGTGCCTCCATCCTGGGGTGTGGCTGCTGGCACAACACCTCCTTCCCGGTCCCCTATGCACAGTGCATTAAATGTGGCTCCCCCCACCCCAAATAGAGCATGAGATAGGTTTGGACGCAAGAGATTTAACTGGAAGGCAATTGCCCGAATGGATAATGAGGTTGGAAAGGAGGAGGCTCCGGCACAGAGGCCTGCTCTCAGGGCCACGTTCTTGCTTTCTTAGCCTCCAAGGCCTCTACCTCGTGTTCTCAGCAACAACTCCTGCTCCTCCTCCCAAGCCCTGTTCCACCATCATTACCTCTATGTGGCTACTCTGTGGTAGCCTGGTTCACACTGCATTAGAGCTACTCTGGTAAAACGTCTTCATTCTGTGTCTTCTTAAGGACTGTGACCATGTGCCCGGCCTTTAGCTACAAGACTAATCCTAGGCTGTTCTGGAGCACTGCCCTGCTGATCCACCGAGGCTGCCACAGGCTTCCCCTACCCTCCGGGTCCAGTTCTGCCTCTGTGTGGCCAGGTGCCAAGGCCTCTTGACCTGAGATTTTACTTGCCTCCCATGCCCGTGGCATTTGTCCAGGCCCTGGATTAGGTGCCACTGTGCAGGGAGGGGGACTTGCTGGTGGGCACCATCCCTCACCATAGGTGGGTGAGGAACCTGCTCAGAGCCACCAAGCCCAGTATGAAGGAGATCCCCATCTGGTGCCTGCTGGTCACCTCTATCGTGGTCCACAGCACAGCTCTCCCTTCCAGCCTCTGTGGGTCACTCGGTCCCAAATTCTGCAGGCCTCCCCATGCTGCAGCTCTCAGATTGTCCCCTGCACCCCACCACCCTCCTCTGTTCCCGTTTGGCTTGGCACTTTCTCTTGCGTGGGCCACGGGACTCTGTGCTCTGCCTGGCATCCTCTGCCGCTGGCTCAGGGCCCACAGACTCGACTGCTTGGAACCCACCAGGAGCTCTGTGCTGTCCCCAGGAGGAGTTCCCATCCCTTCCTGCGCATCTCCGGTGTCCCTCTCTCTTTCATCAGCCCCTGCCCTACTCTGCTCCTGGTGTGTCCCTGTGGCCCTTTTCCTCATTCTCTCCTGCAAGGCGGCCTCCTCTAGGAAGGCCTCTCCCCTGCTTCCTGTCTCTGCCCTGGCCTCTCTGAACTTCCATTCTCCCAGCCCCTTCTGCTCTGTGTTCTCTGCTCTCAGGCGAGGTATGGGGCTCCCCTATGTGGGCCTGGCCCTTTCTGACTTCTCTCTTCTTCTGGTCTCCTCACCTCTGACCCCATGGTGGCTTTTCTTTGTCCTTCTGACCACCCTGTCTTCCTCTCTTGTCTCCTGTCCCTATGTTCTCAGCCTCGCCCTCACCCCACAGTTGATCTTTCTCTCCTGGTCCCTCTCCCCTTTCTCCATTGTCTCTGCACACAATGCTAATAGAGGCGGGGTCAAGGGCTGGGACAGCTGGGCCTGCCTGGAGCTGTCATCCTATGTCTTGGAAAGTGGCTGCAGTGTTCTTGGGGTCCTTGGGGTCTGTGTCCTTGGCTGGAGGATGCCTTCCCATGCTGGAGGCCCTGTGTCCTGTGAACTTACTGAGGCTGTGCACATGTGTGTACATATGTGTGCACATGTGTTTGTGTGTTGCATGTGTGCAGTATGTGTGCACATGTATGTACATGTGTGTGTTCATGCAGTGATGGATTGAACCAGAGATGGAGCAGCCATGGTACTGGGCTCAGCCAGGGAACCCCAGCCAGTCCCCCAGATCTGTTCTCCAAGCTGTCCCCTGGGCCCTGATGGCAAACTGGAGCCTTCACCACAGGCAGAGCAGGTGGCTGCCGGGAGCTCTCGTGGCCTTGTGGGTATATCTGAGGGCTAGCAGGCTCCAGGAGCCTTCTCTTGTACACGCTGTGTTGGTTGGGAGTCCTGCTCCGGAGCCATGTGCCTGGGTGGGAACCTCACCTCTCCCACTCACTATCAATCTAAGCGGGGTGCCGTGGTCTGATGTCCTTGGACCTGTGTCACTTTCTGGGCATGAGCCGAAGTGGCCCAGGCCTGGATCTCACTCAGCCTGTGCTGTACTACCCACAGCCTTGTCAATCTCTTGGGAGCCCTTGCCTCTGGGTGCCTCCCCCTTCTTGGCGACGGCCTCACCCCTCTCCTGCCCTGCACTCTGTGACCTGCAAGCCCCATATTCTCCCCAGCAGTGTCCCCTTCGCCCTCTGTATATCCCATACCTGAGCCTCAGACACACACTGGTGATAGATAAAATGACAGAAGACAGTGGTATAAAAACTTACCATCACAGGGGTCATCACAGGAAGGAAAGGAAGTGCCCAGAACACCCCGGAACCTGCAGCCTTGGGTATCTTCTTGGGGTGGTGGTACTTGCAGTTGACGCCCTCCACATCTCCCAGGCAACAGCCATCTGTGGCCATCTCTGTCTGGGCAGGTGTCAGACCCTGACCCTCTTCCTGTGAGGTCTGTCTTGGCAGAGAAGGGCGTTCAGGATGCTTCTGCCTGTGGTTCTCAGACCAGGGAGGGGTGTAGCCTTCCTTTGCAAGAGAAGAGGGCCGTTTCTCACAGCCATCCCTTTGTCTGCAGAGGCCTGCGGAGTCCCTCGATAACCAACTGGAATGATGCCAACAGTATGTATTCCAGGTGGGGTATTTCAGTCTCCCACAGTATCAATGGGCAAACGTTTGTAAACGGTGACAATGCCCATCAGAGACAAAAGCCTGCCATACCACCAGTCAACATCAGAGGGCGCTGAAAGCCCCCAGCTCGGCAAGCTTCAGACCCTCTTCTATCTAAATAGTCACACCTAGAGAGCAGTTCCTAAGCTTTTCAGCGCACCAAAGACACATTTTGTGGGAGACAATTTTTCCAGGTAAAGGAGGGGAGGGGTGGTTTCAGAGGGTTCCAAGCACGTTCCATGTCGCTCAAGCCTCTTTGTGGCTGCGAATCTATGTTGGCAGCCGCTCCCTCATCAGCTCCACCTTAGAGCATCAGATGCTAGATTTTGTTTATTTTAGGGTGTTCAGGGTCTCCCTACTAGATAGGACTCGTAGTGATCCGCCTGTTTATAGCCTCCCAAGAGCTGGGATTACAGGCGCATGCCACCACGCCCAGTCTCAGTTGCCTTCTAAGGGATCCCGGGGGGCGTGGCTTGCACAGCAGGCACGGGATCAAACCGGCTCCTGCGCCTTGCGCTCCTGCTTGCAAGCGCTTTAATCCGCTGAGCTATTTGGCGGCCCTTAGATTTTCATAAGGAACCTGCATCCTATATCCCTAACACCTGCAGCGCACAGGAGGGTCTGAGTTCCTCTCAGAATGGGACGCTGGAACTGCTCTGACGGGAGGTGCGGCTGAGGCATAATGCGGGAGACAGGATGAGAACTACAGACGAAGCTGTGCTCACTCCACCCACGCTCACTTCCCTCAGTGCAGCCTGGTGGTTCCTGACAGGTCACACAGGCTGCCACCAGTCTGTGACCCTGGGGTTGGGGACCCCTGACCTAGATAGTTCTGGAAGTGTGAGCCTCAAATCGACACTAGCCTCACTCAGGAGCTTGTTAGAAATGCCACGTGGGGATACAGCAGCCCAGGGTAAAATCCAATCATGAGACAGAGGCAACCACTCCTTCCCATCTGCTGCACATGCGTTAGCTGACGGGTTGTTCCCTACAGACTGTGACGGGAATCCATGGATTTTAAATGGTGGCAGAGGCCCCTGAGGTGTACATGCAGGAGTTTCTCAATCAATAGGGCTTAGGGGGAGCCTAGCTACACCACTTGGTCCTATTTCTTATCTCTCTGTGCCCTACCCGTCACTGCTGTCCCCCTGAGCTCCAAGCTCTTAGCACCTCCCCATGGCTAAGTACTCTGTGATTTCCTCATTTCTGTCTGCTATTTGTTTCTGGGTTTTTTGTTGTTATTGTTATTGTTATTTATTTATTTATTATTATTTTTTTTGTGGTACCAGCGGATTGAACTCAGGACCTTGCTCTTACCAGCTAGGCACTTATTCTACTGAGCTATATGCTATATCCCCCATTGATGGTTTTCTTTGGTTTGTTTGTTTTTGTCTTTTTGAGATAGTTTCCTTATGCAGTTCAGGCTGGCCTTGAGCTCACTTTGTAGCCCAGGCTGGTCTCAAACTCTCAACAATTTTCCTGCCTCAGCCTCCCAAGTGCTGGGATTATAGGCATGTACAACCTCACCTGGCCCTGTCTGAAATTTGTAAACAGCACACAAAATCGGATGGTGGCCATAATCTCTTCCAGCATTGGGAGGTTCCTGATATGGGGAGAAAAAAAACCGATCCTGGGTGGGTGACCTCCAAAATGGCATAGGGGAAAAATGATCTCCCATCCTAAAAAGTACCTGGGATGAGTTCATGTTCTCTAAAATGAATTTTAGGAACAAACAGAGGTTATGTGCAGAATATATTTATTGGGGGAAAGAAAGCTTCTGTCCCAGAGAGGGACAGAAGGGGGGTACCCAGTGGGTGGTCTCTTCCATGGACTTTTATAGAGGAAAACCATGTGGTGAGCTTGGTCTAAGGTGATGGCAAACATAGGAACTCGCTTAGGTGGGACAAAACTATGGTCAACCAATGAGATTACAAGCACCATTGCTCAGGTAAAATTGATTAAATCCAGGACCAATGGGGAAGCGAGTCACTTAGCAAGCAGGCAAGAATACTGAACAAGGTCTCTTCCTGTTGGGCTTGGGCTAGTGACTGTTTCAGGCTCTTCCAAGGTAATTGATACTTACTTAGCACATCAGTCCCTGATGCCCACCCCTCGGGAAGTCTGTGGCTGCCTTTGTTGGTTGCTTACTCTTGCCCTGAGGTCTGGCACACAGTGGGCGGTGGTGGAGGAGTGTCTGTCTAATGGTAAAGTCACCGTGTCTTCCATGTCGTCCTTGAGGGCCTGGGTCTAACTGCCTATAATATTTCTATCTAATTCAGCTGCCTACAACATTCTAATCTCCAGCTTGCAAGAACATAGCTTCTGCCTGTATCACACCTGCCCTTAGCCTAGGCAGGGCTTGAGTGTAGAATTCGTGTTCATATAAGCAGCTGGAGGGGCCTGGTGGGATGGCTCAGTGGTCTAAAGCGCCTGCTTGGGAAAGCTTGGGCGGCTTCAGGGACTGCGGTTCGATCCCCGGCACCACATGCTGCACCAGCCTTGCCCTCGGGGCTGGCTAAGCTGGCCATAAATATGAGAGAATAAACAAATAAAAGTTCTGAAACAAGAAAAAAATAAATAAATAAAATAAAAAATTATTTTAAAAAATAAGCAAGCAGCTGGACTTTAAAATGTCTTACAAAGGGGCTAGGAAGATGGCTCAGCAGTCTAAAGCACCTGCTTAGGAAAGCTTAGGCAACCACGGGGACCATGGTTCGAGCCCCAGAACCACATGCTGTGCTAGCCCCACCCCCAGGGCAGGCTGAGCTGGCCATAATACCATAAATAAATAAATAAATAAATAAATAAATAAATAAATAGAATGTCGTACAAAATCCTTGGTCTGTGTGAGGCATTGTGATTTACTGGTTTTGTTTTTTGTTTTTTTTTTTTGTCTTTTTGAGACAGGGTCTACTATGTAGTTTAGACTGACCTTGAGCTCACTTTTGTAGCCCAGGCTGGTCTTGAACTCTCACTGATCCTCCTGCCTCAGCCTCCCGAGTACTGGGATTACAGGCATGTTCCACCACGCCCAGCTTTATTTATTTATTTATTTATTTAAATTGTTTTTGATTTACTGATTAAGGTTTATAATAATGTGAAGAAAAGGAGCAACATATTTGTTTATTGCCTGATCAGTGCATATAAAGATGCTCTACAATGCTGAAAATATCTTTCTTGTTCAGGTCCAGAACCATCTGTGTGTGTGTGTGTGTGTGTGTGTGTGTGTGTGTGTGTGTGTGTGTTTTATTGTGAAACATACTGCTCCTGTTGCATGTCTCCCCACCCACGATGAGAAAAGGTGACAACGCTGTTGCTAGTCACACTGCCTCGGGTCGCAGGGATCTGTTTGTGCTGAAACAGCACACATTTTCTTATCTGTACAATTCCTTGGTTGAGCCTCAGGACACACAGCACCCCAAAATATGACTGTAGGAGACCAGAATATGCCGCTCCAAAATACACTTCCTTGATGTATTTTGAGCTGGCTATTCTGAGAAGCTGCAGACAGAAGCAGCTCTGAAAAGATGCCTTTTTGTAAAAGAAATCAACATCCATAGGAAAATCTGCACTGAGGGAGTGTAACAGGAAGGGGACTGCTTTGGACGACTTTCTCATCACCTGAGAGACTTCATCTGTGCAACTCGACCCTCTTTATTCAGATATGTTTCCTCCCTCCTCCCCACCCTCCTACAACTTGTCCCCACCACCACTGGAGCCCCAAGCTCCGATCCCCTTCCGAGGCTTGGGAGGTTGTATAACTGGCAGTTATCTACTACATCCTGGGGTCTCTCATGAGGACTTCCCTGAATAAAAGCATCCCGAAGCACAGTTTTGCTCCCGCTAATCTGCTCTGCCTCCTACCAACCTAACGCACAGCCCAGCGAGCGGAGGGAAGTTCTTGGTCTTGCTTTCCCACCTTGACCGTCAGTATCCGACCTGAACCCACCTCCCTGCTGCTCAAAGCCTGTACCAAGAGACAGAAGTGGAGAGAAAACGAATCAGATTTATTGAAAGGCCAGCACCTGGAATAGTAAGTGAAGCTATCTTTCTCTCCGGAAGTCCATCCTGGTAACCCTGGTACTTGAAAGGACTTTTGGCAGAGAAGGGAAAGCTAGGAGAGGTTGATGGTTAGGACCACTGCCTGCTGTGGGGAGTGGTCCTATGTCACCTCTCCCTCAGCCAAAGCATAGCAATGGACCTTGACCTCCAGGGTCTGGCTCTTCTGGATTCTTTAGACAAATGAAATTACGTTTCTGCAAGTGAAGCCTCGTAGCAATTTATATCCTTCGTGTTCCTCGATGCACCAAAGAACAAGGAGGAATGTTATGTATTTTTATGTTTTCTGAGGGCCACCCGATCGATATTCTGGTCTCTGTGAATGTAAAGGAAGATCATTAAGCAGTTAACATCACTCTGACGATTCTTTAGGTTTCTAGGACGTTTGCACAAATGGAGGGCAAGCGGAAGTAATTCTGTCAAGGTCGATTTACGAAGGGTCAACTGCTGTCGTTACTGTAGTGCTCCGTGGCAACCCACAGACTGGGTCATGTGCACGAAGGAGGCAGTCTCAAGGGGTTCAGATCCTCCCCTGCCTCGGTCTCCCTATCCATCTCTCCTGTCTCTCCCAAAATAGTGGTCCTCGACCTTTCTAATGCCGTGACCCTGCAATACAGTTCCTCATGTTGCGGTGACCCCAAACCAAAAAATAATTTTGGTGGCTACTTCAAAACTGTAATTTGGCTACAGTTATGATTTGGAATGGCTTTAGGTGACCCCTGTGTTTTGGTCGTTCAACCCCCACCGGCGTCAAGACCCCACAGGTTGAGAACCGCTCCCAAAAGGAAAGAAGGGGCTTTCTCAGTGGTCCCCTTCCCTAACTGGATCTGCCAAAGAGGAGTAGAGAAGCTGGCCTTCCATCTTCTTGCTCAAGTGCCATCAATCCGTGAAGAATAAAGTCCTGTCACAGAGGGAGAGACTAAAAGGCACATCCCACGTCTAGGGCTGGGGGGCTCTGTCTGGGCCACTGGCTGTGCTAAGTCCCCTTGTTTCCCCTCAAGTTCTTAAGCCTTCTCACAAGTGCCTGCAGCCTCTCTTTTGCCTTATCCCATGAAGAGGGTATTAAGGCCTCAGCCACCTGCCCATCTCTGAGGGTCTTTTTTTTTGGTCTTTTTGAGACAGGGTCTTGCCATGCAATTCAGGCTGGCCTTGAGCTCACTTTTGTAGCCCAGGCTGGTCTGGAACTCATGCTGATCCTCCTGCCTCAGCCTCCTGAGTGCTGGGATTACAGGCGGGCGTCGTCTCGCCTGGCTCTGCAAGGGTCTTAATTTCCATGGCCCCCATGGAGATGCGCACCTTCTGAAGCGCGTGTGCCTTTTCTCTTGCTACTGTCACCTGTCTTCTGGTTTGTTGAAGCAGTAAGTCAGACAACGCTTGCCACAATAACATCTGTCCAAGTGCCCAGCTATGAAAACTCCCGCACCACATTGATCTGAAGGGCGCTCTGGACGAAGACGGCCGATTGTGCCATTGGCATCCACCTTGGAGTATTTCAGGACAGCCAACTTAACCTTCTTCCTCTCATGCTTGTTCTTCTTGGGAGTGGCGTAAGACTTCTTTCTGAGCACCACCACGTGAGTCTCATCAGAAGATGAAGGCGAGACTCCTTTTGAATGCTGTAATCAGACAAAGTGCGTCCATCTTTCAGTCGCTCACCAGCGAAGACCAGCCTGTGCTAATCAGCAGGAGCCCCTTCCTCGTCCTGGACCTTGGCCTTTCCATTTTCTGTCGTGTCCAAGGATTCACCCTCCGAGCGTGAAGGTCTTCCCCATAAGGGTTTTCACGGAAATCTGCCCCTTGGCGGCGGCCCCACCGCAGATGGCGGATCGGAAAGCAGACTTCCTGAATCTTGAGAGGGAAAGTTGCTAACTTGCCTAAATTCCCCGAGGATCAAGTCCCTACAGCTTTCTGCCTTCATTAAAAATGGGGACCTGAGATGAAGACTTGAACGACAAGCCGCTCAGACTGCTCTGCGGGCTGGGAGCTTCAGAGACGTTGCTTTGGTTCTCTTCTCCAGTCCCTTAGAGCGGGTTTTCCATCCACGATGCAGCTGAGGAACTTGAGGCTCAGAGATCTGCAGACCCAGGTCCCCCCAGGAGGCAGTGATGAGGACAGTGCTCAACTCTAGACCCGCCTAGATCCCCCCAGGCTCTCTGTGTGAGCACAGACCCAGCTTCCAAAGACTCCCTGGAGGACAAAGGAGCAGCATGGAAGTGGAGCTCTGGGGGCTGGGGAGATAGCTCAGTAGAATAAGCGCGTGCCTGGCAAGCGCAAGGGCTTGAGTTCGATCTCTGGTTCTGAAGAAACAAACAAACAAACAAAAAAAGTGGAGCTCTGCGCTGTCCCAGTTTGGGGCTCCCCAGGCAGCTCCACCTGTCAGCAGCGCACCCAGAAGTTCCCCGCCAGGTTCTATAGCTTCCTGCCCAAGACCTACAAGAACGCTATCTTCATCTGCTTCTGTAGCTTTCTAGAACACAATCCCTGAGGCTGGGTCTATTTATAAGGAATAGAGGGTTGTTTAGCTCATGATCCTGGCAGCTGGAAACTTCAAGAACTTGGCACCAGCAGAGGCCCCCTGCTGCTTCGGCTCTTGTCAGGAACTGCAAAGGATTCTGGGGCCTGAGAGGAAGCTAGACAACGTCAAGGAAGCAGAAATCACTATTTTTTCTTTTTGTTAAATCCTGGGAACTGAACACAGAAGGGCTCTACTGCTATATACATCCCTGTCCTTTTCTTTTTTATTTTTCATTCTGAGACAGCATCTGGGTGGGTTGTCCAGGCTGGCCTTGAACCCATGCCCCTCCTGCCCCAGCCTCCAGGTATGTGCCACTGTGCCTGGCCTGAAACTACTTTTATGACAACCGACTCTTATGGTAACTAACTAACCCAGTCTTGGAAGTATGATAAAGGCACAGATCTTTTCACAGGGGTCTCACCTCACAACCCGAACACCTCCTGCCAGTCCCACCTCTCAAATGATGGCACTGGGGAATTAAGGCTCTGATATACAAACTTTGGGGGGGGGGCACTCAAGCCGCAGCAAGCCCCTAACTCATTCTATGAGATCAGCATCACCCTGGTGACAAATCCAATCAAATGTGTGGTGAGAAAAAGGAAGCCGTGGGTCAGATCTCCTTATGAACGCCGAGGGTCTGAGCCATAAATGATTGCTGACCGCACATAGGGACTTCTTGGGTGGCCTCCACGGGTCCTTCCCACCCGCAGAATTGTGCTTGAGAGACTAAGGGACGCAACCCTAAGCGGCAGAGGGAGAATTCAGTCTCCCATCCAACCCAAGCCTTGCTCTTCCTCCCACACTACCCAGCCCCGCGAGTTCACACCCACAACCAGTCTCACATCTGGAAGGCCCCTTACTGGATGACAAGCCAGGCTAGCTGCCCTGGGCAGGTGACAGCTTTCCAAAGCCTGTTGGGAAGGTAACAGTCCCACCCTGGACAGCGCATCTCAGCCAAAGAGCACACAGAGACCCGAATACAAGGAGGACTTCAGGGAGGGGCGAGGGGGTAGGCAGTGGAAAAGGACAGCCATCTGCCACAGCCTGTCTTGACTTTCACCTCAGTCTCCTCATCTGCAAAACTCTGACTGTGACCACACTGAATGATGGTGAAGAATCAATGGTGTGCCGGGTGTGGTGGCGCGCACCTGTAATCCCAATACTTGGGAGGCTGAGGCAGGAGGATCAGTGTGAGTTCGAGATCAGCCTGGGCCACAAAAGTGAGCTTAAGGCCAGCCTGAATTGCACAGTGAGACCTTGTCTCAAAAAGACAAAAAAAAAATCAATGGTGCAACGGGAACTCTCCTTGCACTTCCCCCGCTTTGCTGGTGGGGGGTGAAAACCGGTCCAGTCACTCTGGTAGACACAAACACCCTCTTATAATGCAGCTGGCAGTTGTATCCCTTAGCATTGCCCCAAGCACAATGAAATCTCGGTGACCACACGAAAATCTGTAGGAAGATATTTACTGCAGCTTCTAGTAGGAGCTACAAGCAGGGCGCTCTCCAGGCAGAGGGTGAGTGACCTGGGCACCCAGACACGGGCTCTTAGTGCTGATGAAAAGTGAGCTTTTGTGCCAGGAGAAGACACAGAGGAAACTGCATATCCCCGTGTGCATATTCAGGCTGATCTGAAAGGGTTATGTTCTGCAGGATTTCAACAGCGTGACAGTCTCAAAGTGACCAAGCTATGGACATAGAAAAATAATCAGTGGTTGCCAGAGACCGGGGTGAGGAGTTGAATAGACAGAGAGCGCAGAGAATTTCAGGGCAGTGCAATCTTGCTTTAAACAGTGATGGTGCCGGGCGTGGTGGCTCACGCCTGTAATCCCAGCACTTGGGAGGCTGAGGCAGGAGGATTGGTGTGAGTTCGAGACCAGCCTGGGCTACAAAAGTGAGCTCAAGGCCAGCCTGAACTGCATAGCGAGACCCTGTCTCAAAAAGACAAAAAATAAAAAATACAAAAAAAAAAAATAAATAAAAAAAATAAACAGTGATGGTGGAGCTGGGTCATTACACACTCAGCAGGCCAGCAAAGGGGACAAGGGCCAAGAGGGATGCTTCTGGGACACTATGTGCTTTGGATGAGAAGGACGTGGGAGCCCAGCCTCTTTAGCTGCGACTGCGGTTCCCCTGCCAAGTGGGACTTTAAGCAGAAAGTGGGTGTGCACAAGTCAGGTAGGGGTGCATGCGAAATCCCATGAGAAAGTTATAGGCTCAGCTTTTCTATGACCCTAAGACAGCTCTTAAAAATGAGGGCTTTGTGTTTCCAGTAGGTGCAACATCACCCCGCTGTCAGGATGCACTGGAGGTACACTGCACCGACGGACGGCCGGCCGTGCCAGCAGGCTGGGGATGGGGAGTCCACCACTGCTGCATAGCTTGGGGCGAGGGTACAATCCAGCCCCAGCTGCAAGGGGGAGCTCAGGTTAGTTGCTTGGATGTTTTCTGGTCAGTGCCCTTAGCTGCAAACCAGGGTTAAGAATACTTGTTCCCACTCCCATGGTAACCTCTCTGGGTGACTGCATCAGGTGGGATTTTCCTCCCTGGTGGGGCATCTGCAGGGTCCCCAGAGCACAGAATGAGACCACATGGGAAGGACCGAACATCCCAGCTCAGTGTTCCCCTTCTTTTCTTAAAGCCATGTTCTCACTGGCTTTAAGGGTCCCCCTGGGGGCCTCATGTAACCCGATTGATTTCCCAGAGGCCCTGCCTCCAACTACCACAGCCAGATTAAATTTCTGTCCTCCTAATATCTCACAAGGGGGAGAAAGTTTCTCCACGATCTTTGCTGGGAGGGACTTTTCAACCCTATCTGTTCTACGTGGTTTATAGAGTTGTTCAAGCCCTTTAC
Source organism: Myocastor coypus (assembly GCA_004027025.1). Taxonomy (NCBI): domain Eukaryota; kingdom Metazoa; phylum Chordata; class Mammalia; order Rodentia; family Myocastoridae; genus Myocastor; species Myocastor coypus. The sequence goes on from PVJA010007662.1 coordinate 47,754, forward strand.
TTCCATATTATTCCATGCATTATCAAAAGTGGGATACTAAAACTTTGATCTGTTCCTATAGACTGATCCTTTTCCTTCTGTTTTGTTGATATTTGTTTTATATGGGGTATGGGGGCTATGTTGTTAGGGACATATATGTTTATAATTATTATATCTTCTAACTAGGTCCTTTCGTGAACATATAATGTTCTTCTTTGTCTCTTAGAACAACTTTTGACTAAAAGTCTATTTTTTTTTTTTATGACATTGCTGTGTTTCGATTACCATCTGTGCAGAATGCCTGTACCCAGGCTTGCACTCCCATCTCACCTGTATCTTTGATGGGCTTCTGATGTAGGACTTCCCACAGATTCAGCACAAGGTGCCCAGTCCTATTGGAATTTCAAGGTACAGTGAGTAATCTTCTAGTGTAAGTATTTCCTAGTCAATATTTGGGATTCGATCACACTAAATATTATAACTCGGAACTCACATTTAACTGGGCCACCTGTATTTTGTGGGGAACTATTTCAATAAAAATGTAGACCCAGACCCTGCACTCTTGGAACTCTAATTTGAGGGGGTTGGTTAAGACCCTATGAAGAGCCCTCGGGGATTCATGCTGAACCATAATCCTAATGCAGGGAGCGCCAGGGTCCCAGTGGGGCCAGCAGAGACAGCTGCATTGTAGCGGGAAGTTGAGAGATGATATGGGCCTGTGGACCAGGCCTGGTCGTTCCTTCCTGAATGTCCCAAGTTTCCTTCACTGCATGCTGTAATCCACCCAGCACCCAGCAACTAGCACCCAGCAAAGCCCATCTTGGAACAGCTGGTGGGGGGAGTGTGTGTCACCAACTGGCTTTTTCCTGAGTATTGTGATAGACAGATAAGGGCATTGGAAGGGGCAACCAGGAGGAAGATTCATTTAGGCCTCTCTCCTGGGTCCCTGGAGTACCCCATGAGTACCTAAAGCCTAGGGTAGTGACCAGACAAGGCCTAGGGTGGAAATGGACACTCACAACCCTCCCCATCGATGTCCACAGTACGTGCACATGGCCACACTTAGGCTCACAAACACACCTGTACTGAGTGCACGCTCACACTGCATACCGGCCCACCCAGCACAGTAGCAGTATAAGCAAGGCCTTGCTGACTCAGACCCACCAGAACACCTCCACCCACACCCCTCTGCATGCTTGTCTACACCATGCGGATTCGGTACCCAATGGCAGGTCACAATCACAACAGTCTTGAGCTCTCATGCACATGCAGGGGTTGTTGGCGGGTGCGTGGGAATGTGTGTGTGTCCAGATATTTGTGTTCCTCTGCACATTTGACCGTGTGGCTGTCCACCATCTAGCTGTTAACCTTCCCTCTTGTGGAGTGGTAGACTGGACCGGTCTCCATGACAACCAAGGCCCTGTCTGGCTGGGTGCTAGTTTGCTTCGAAGGCCCAGCGCTGGGCCCTGGAGGGGCTTGACTTTTCGCCCACTTTGTTCTCAGCAGGGCTGGGAGCCAGGGCACAAGTGCCATGAGGAAGGACAGGTAGCCATCTGGACCCTGAAGAGGGCAGCTGCGGGTCCTGCCCAGGTGCTCCATGATGGCCAGTAGGCCTTGTGGTGCCCCAGGGGAACTGGGAGGAGGGGACAGTCCTAAATGGCACATGTGGGGTGCTCCCCCTTCGTAGCCCAAACCTCTCCACCGCTATCTTGTCTCTTGGGCCCCTTGGGTCTGACTGATTTGAAAAATCTGTCTCCAGATTCGTTTTTTAGGGACCCAGCAGGGTGCAGGACCCTTGGTTTGTGGTCCTTTGGGGTACCATGTCTTGGACTGTGCCGCTGAAGTTGGTGAAGAAGCCCTGCTCTAACTCCATCTCAGTGTCTGCTGTGGAGCGTCCAAGCTGACCCAAACCCTGAGCATCCCCAGACTCAAGGCAGGGCCAGCACCGGTGAACTCCAGAAGACAGGCCATGCTGGGCTGGTAAAAGGATGTGCGTCGCGCGCCCTCAGGTGGACAATGCTAGAACCACAGCTCCTGGAGCGGCCGGTGGGGACAGCAGATGGGGTCACCAGGCCCTTAAGAACCTCAGAGATGAGACCCAAGATGGGAAATTGAGGCTTAGGGAAAAAAAAAGAAGAAAGACTGCACAGAAAAAGAATTTGAGCCATCTTGCCTCCATCAAGGTCACCTGCTCTGCTCCCCTCCCGTCCCCTTTGGCTCCTGGACACTAGTTGGTCTTAAACAACATTTCCCTCCCTGCCTCCTTTGTCCACAAAAACGTTCTGGAAGTCTTCTTGCATTGGTGTCTTTAATGGATGTGATAAAAAAAAAAATACGTTCAATGCTGCTGTTGAGCATCACCCAATGGAAAGGCACGCTCCTAGAAACATTGTGGCGCGTCTTCACCCACCTTATTCACCAGGTCTGACACCACGTGACTTCTGGCTCTTCCCGTAAGGCAGACTGCCAAATTGCTTCAGAAAAAAAAAAAAGCAACAATGATGAGCTAGGTGTATTCAGAGTGAGGTGTGTGTGTGTGTGTGTGTGTGTGTGTGTGTGTGTGTAAGAATCATGGCAATGTCTTTAGTGTAATAAATTTAAAATTTAAACATTGACTGTTTATTTATTTATTATATATTTTTTACAGGGTCTCACTACACACCTTAGGCCTATAGTGATTCTCCTGTTTTTAGCCTCCCCAGCACTGGGCTTATAGGTATTTGCCACCACGCCTGGGTCTTGGTGGCCAACTTAGCATGCCCAGGAGCAGGGCCAGCATGGCAAGTGGTATCGGGGATTGAACCCGGGTCCTTGCACTTACCTATGCAGCTGCTTAGACTACTGAGCTATCTCACTGGCCCTCACTTTATTTACTTTTTAAAATCACACCTCATGCTGCCTGGAAGTTTCTTTGCAATGTTCTTGGTGGACTCCAGCTTACAGCTGCTCTGTCTTGTACCTGGTTGCTCCAGCAGAGCCTCACATGGTCGTGGACGAGGCTTTCTAGTTATGGTAGGATGGGAGGGGATCAAGGATGTGCTGCTGGGATTGCTTTGTGCCTTGATGCTAGGATAAAGGCGGCCCCATCCCAGGTAGGTGGGCTCACCTAAGGGCAGGTAGCCTGCACAGATTACAGGGGCAGAGGGAGGGTCCCTGATCGCTGGCTTCTGTGAAGATGGAGCGAGCCCGTTGTGGACTGAAACCTCTACAAACTGTGAGCTCCCTAACCCTTTCCTCTTTTAGCTTTGGGTGGTGGGTGGTTTGTCTTGGCAATGGGGAAAGTAACTAAGACAGTACCACAAAGGCAATTTTTAATGATAGAAGAACTTGATTGGGCCAGGCATGGTGGCGCATGCCTAAAATCCCAGCACTTGGGAGGCTGAGGCAGGAGGATCGGTATGAGTTCGAGACTAGCCTGAGCTACAAAAGTGAGCTCAAGGCCAGCCTGAACTGCACAGTGAGACCCTATCTCAAAAAGATGAAAAAAAAAATTAAAACAGAGCTATGCTCCTCAAACAGCAGCAACAATAAAAACTCAGCTTGGTCGCTGCTGTGAGGAGCTTCTTGCTCTTCACTTTGACTCTGGGAGCAAGACTGGCACCCCTCCCCCTGCAGGCACGGTGGCCACCTAGCTGATCCTCCCCCCAACTGGTGCCAATGCCAGAGGCCAAGCTGCCCTGCATCCCCTGCATTCATTCCTTAGGCCTGGCTGAAGTCCGGGTGTGGAAGCAGTACTGGTGGAATGTTTGTTGACTGAACATCTGTCTCTCGGTCTTCTTCCTTTACCCCAAGGCCCCAGCTTTGTGGCCACCCAGCTTTCCATAGGTGCTTCCCCTTCCTTCCTCTCTCCCCTTGGAGGCAGTGACCCAGAGGTGCCCTGGTAGCCAAGCTGGAAGATGCTCCAAGGCTGTGCTGGGGAGTAACTGGAGGCGGTTCAGGGTTCTGATCATGCCCTGGGGACCTCGTATCTGCACGGAAGCAGCCTGTGTAGGGAGGGGGCGGCTCCTGCCAGCTGGTGCTAAAAAGCCTGGAGACTCACGCACACACTCACACCCAGCCTCCCTCCCTCCACAGGGGCTGTTGCCTAGGCAACAGAAGAAGCTGGTTGCCTAGCAACAGGGCTCTGCCCCCTCATCCCTCCTATGGCCATTTCTGCCCCTTGGGAGCTTTGTACCCTTTCTCGATTGTATCAGTATTTAGGTGAAACCAGAGGTCCTGTGTGTCTGAATGCCAAGGGCAACAGATAAAAGGGACAGGGCACGACTGCTGTGGTCAGAGGTCATGCGTCCAGCATGAGCAAGGAGGTGGAGGTGGCCTAGGGGAGGTGGGAGGAGTTAGGAGATGCTTTGACCTAAATCTTCCCAGGTTTTTTTGTGTTTTTCTTTCTTATCTGTACTAAAGAGCGCTGAGGCACAATGGCTCAAGAGTCAGAAGGACCAGCCAGGCGCTTGCTGAGCGCCTTGATCAGGTGGTTCCCCTGACGTGACCCTCAGCACCCATTTATGACAGGAGAGCTTGGAGAGCACAGGGGAGGCCCTGGCTGGTTCTCACCACGTTGCTGGCCACCTTGCTCCGGGCTCTGCATCCACAAAGGGCCACTCACCTAGACATTGGCTGTTACCACCAAGAGGGTGGCAAGGGCCTCATCAGCGGTCAAGAAGAAAGGTTTCGGTCGCTCTTCATTAACATTTTAAATAACCTGCAGCCTTTAGAATACCATTTTTATTTTTTTTTTTCATTTTTAGGGAAGGGTCTACCGGGTCTCACTACTAGATTGGACTCATAGTGATCCACCTGTTTACAGCCCCCCAAGAGCTGGGATTACAGGCACATGTCACCACGCCCAGCCTCAATGGCTGTCTCAGCGTGCCCCAGGTTGGGGCTGGCATGGCAGGCCCTGGTGATCAAACCCCTAGCCCCGTACCTACTTGAAGGTGTTTTAATTCCTTGAACTATTTGGCCAGCCCTGTTTTTTTCTTTTCTTATTTTTAGAATTTTTTTAAAAATTATTTTTATTATTTTTTTCTTGTTTCAGAACTTTTTGTTTGTTTATTTATTTATTTATTTTTGTCTTTTTGAGACAGGGTCTCGCTATGCAGTTGAGGCTGGCCTTGAGCTCACTTTTGTAGCCCAGGCTGGTCTCGAACTCGTACCAATCCTCCTGCCTCAGCCTCCTGAGTGCTGGGATTACAGGCGTGAGCCACCACGCCCGGCTGTTTATTTATTTTTATGGCCGGCTCAGCCTGCCCTGAGGGCAGGGCTGGCGCAGCATGTGGTACCAGGGATCGAACCACGGTCCCTGCAGCCGCCTAAGCTTTCCTAAGCAGGCACTTTTAGACCACTGAGCCATCTTGCCAAGCCCCATGTTTTTTTTCTTTTTCGTTAAAAAATATGTTTTTCAGCCAGATGTGATGGTGCATGCCTGAAATCCCAGTACTCTGAGAGGCCACCTCTTTGGCCTGAGCCCTGATATCCGGGGCCTGAATGGGTGGGGGTGGAGACCCCCGTTGAGCAGGTGAGGGGACAGTCCTGTGATCCATCCCTCTGGGGGACAGGGTGGGACCAGCTTGGGCCCTGATACTGTCACAGCTTCCAGGGAGCAGCAAGACCTTTGAAGTCCCAGGGACCTCTCTGGAAAACGTGAGGGGCTCTGCTGCACCCCTTCCATCTCAGAGGTGGCCAAGCTCCTATGGGTCCCCTCACAATGACACACAAACTCCCCGCAGAGCCCCAAGAGAAGATTGGTTCTGCGACAGCGCCATCTGCTGCCCATTCTGAGCAGGACACCCACCCTTTCTGGGACTCCAGAAGCCCAGAACTAGGCCTGGTTGGCAACAGCAGTGATTATAATGTGTACCATGCATCTGATTTTACCACTGGGTCATTTCATTCCCCCCCCCTTTTTTTTTCTTTATTGAGACAGGGTCTCTCTATGCAGTTCAGACTGGCCTTGAGCTCACTTTTGTAGCTCAGACTGGTCTCAAATTCACAGTGATCCTCTGCCTCAGCCTCCCAAGTGCTGGGATTACAGTGAGCGCCACCATGCCTGGCTTGATTCCATTTTTATTCACGAGGAGGAAATGTCTACACCATGAGCCAAGGAGGAGGAGGTCTGCTTCTCTCCTCCTGTGGGCCCCTGCTCTTGCCTTCCCCCCACCCCCAGGTTTGGCTCCAAAGGACGGGATGCCTGTCTGGCCCAAAGTGGCAGGGACCTGGTTACACCTCTAGGTGCCGAGGACTGGGCTTAACAGACTTCCGGTGCAGGGCATGCGTTCCTGTTGAGCAAGTTAAAGCGACCTTAGGTTCATGACTGAAGCCACGGGTTGGTAAAGGTACGCTTCTGCTCCATCTCAGTTAGAAGAGGCTCAGACGTGGCTCTGCTGCAGATGGGAAGGACAAAGCCACCGCTATGCTCCTGCCGCTCTGCCGTGATGAACAGAACCACCCCATTCTGCCATCTGGTCAGGAGCTCGGGCGACCAAGCACAAGGAAGTGTGGGGCTGTGGCCCGGGGGTGGGCACGTGGGGTGGCATGCAGTAGGCAGGGATTTTCTTTCTTTCTCCATGTTTTTGCCATATAAGGAATGAATCTGGGGCCTTGTGCACACTCGGCAACTGCTCTGCCACTGGATCTCACTAAACTGCCTGGGCAGGTCACAATCAGCAGGTCATGAGCTTCTAGTCACACCTTGCCTCAGCCTTCCAATGCACTAAGCTTACAGGCTCAAAGACTTTTATATGAAACGTTAATCTCACCTCACCAGAAGAAGTCCGCCATGGAAGAGGAACTGAACACCCAAGTGGATAACAGCAGCGTGGCAGGCCCATTAGTGGAGCAGCCACAATGGGAAGGACCAGGTCCCACACAGCATGGACTCCCACACACCAGGGCGCATCCGGGTGATCTGCCTAGAACATCCACTTGGGAGCAATGCAGACCAACACAGACCCTGATCCTGTCCCTTTTCCCTTGAGGAAGACAGCTGGCCGCCCAGCCGTGAGCTGATGGCGTCCAGTCCTGCTCATCCTGGAAGGGTCGTGGTCCACCCTCACACTGAGGAGGGCTTCTCGGGGAGCGGGTTTGCCTTTGCTGCCTGGAGAGCTCAGCCAGCAGCACCAGCTGGAGCCACACAGCATCCACTTCTCAGGCCTGGATTCCCAACCAGTATGGCACAAGACAGGGCACCCTGACGCCAGGGCCCCGGGTCACACTGCGCATTCCTGCAAACACAGAGGGTGTTAACCTGTGGGAGGCTGGCATAGCAGCAGCTTGGAGAGATGTGCCACATTCCTTAGTATCCTCTAGAGGGACAGAATCTATATAAAATATAGTATATAATTATAATAATTACAATAATGCATTATATATGTATATACTATACCAACAGGGTTCATTAGGTGGGCACAGAATCAGAGACACAAGAGTCACAGTGGCCATGGAAGTCTTAGGATCTGAGGCAGAAGAATCCAGAATGGCAGGTGCATGCTGGAGAGCGGGTGGGTCCAGCAACAGAGGCCAAAGACCGGGAAGCTCACTGTTGAGTCACCTGTGCAAATCTGCATTCAAAGCCTAAAGAAACTGCACGCCAGCGTCCACAAGCAACAGTGGAAACTGGGGATCTTCTGGGAGGAAAAACCATAAGCGCCGCCTTCTTCTTTCCCTTTTTATTCTGTCCAGGATACCAGCTCATTGGTTAGTTCCACCCATGCTAGGGCGGGGCCTCCCCCTTCAGTTTGCCGGCCTACATGCCAATCATCCACAGACACGCCCAGATCTCGCTGCTCTGCTAGGTGGTTCAAGTTGATGTATCATAATGGACAAACACACTGTGGAAGAGTGGGGACCACTCCTGTGGACCTTGCACATTTAAACCACAGGCACGTGCAGGTCCCTGTGTCTGGCACCAGAGGGAGCACAGAAATGCTCAGGATGCTGTCCTCACCCTCCTGCAGATTTTAGAAGCAAGCTGGGGCTGCGGCGCCCTCCTCGTTGCTGTGCACCGAGGACACAGGCAAGGTGCCCCAGCTCTGGAGTCCCCAGCACAGGCAGGAGGATCATTCCTGGTCTCCGTTCCCACTGCATGGATGGAATCCTGGATGCCCGTGTCACTCAGCGCCCAAGCGTCTACCTACTCCCCTAGTTGGAGGAGGGCCCTGAGGGCGCAGGCTGTGCTCTAGCATCTGCATCCCAGCAACCAGTTCTGAACCTGGCAGCAGCGCAAGGCCGTGCACCTGTCTGCTCCGAGGATGGGCGCAGAGATACGTGACGACTCCTGCCTCGCGCACTGCGCATGGTCACCTCGCATCCCTGTCCCTTCTCCTGACCCCTTCTGGGGCTGTCTGGCCACAGAGCTTGCAGAAGGAAAGGGTGGGGCAGGCTGGTGTGGGCACCAAGGGGGGGGCCCAGATGCCTTCTGGGACAGTCTGAGAGGTAGAGGGGAAGGTGTGCTCGCCCTCTTTATTAGCAGAAAAGCACCTACTGGTCCAGCAAGCTGTGGCCTGACTAGAGATCCTGGGCGAGGCCGGGAACAAGGACCAAGCTCCTTGGGGCAGTTGTGGGGTGGGAGACGGGAGAGCCCAACTTGGATCCTGAGCAGGGTGGGTGTGGGGTCGTGGGAGGGCCTGGGGCAGGAAAGAGATGCCTGCAGCTGTCTGGAGCGGGGAGTGGAAGTCCTGAGCTCCCAGACCAGCAAAGCATCAGGAAGGAGGCAATTAATTCAAGAGCCATCACAACAGAAGGCCCCTTGGTTCAGGGGGGTCTTCTTGGGAACCTTGGATCTGCTCCTGAGAATTTGGCCTTGCTGGCTTAAAGCAACATTCTTCTCCATTTCCGCAAGCCTCTGGGGAGATGGGAGGAAGGATAAGAAAGGGTAGAACGATGGGGTGGGGGTGCACTAGCCCCTGCACTCTTGGTCTTCCTCCACCGTGTTGGGAATGGGCTCAGACACCAAGATAAACAACTGGTTGACCTGGCCTGTGGGGAAGGGTGCTGATAGGGACTGTGAATCAGCCCTGGGCCCTGGTCCAAGAGAGAGCGTTTCCCAGCTGGGGGAGAGGAGCAGGTCAACCAATGCTCCGGAAAATTCCACTCGCATGATCCATCCTTTAACGGGGCAAAGCTGGGGTCCATGGGGAGACAGAACTTGTTCAAAGTCCCATAGCCAGGGTTGGGGTACGTATGGCCCGGCCAGAAGTTGGGGGTCACTGTGGTTTGAAGGGCCTCCTGGCACACCATGGCTCTTTCTGGTGGATGCCTCCTTGAGCTCTGCCCAACGGGGCCAACCTGGGCTTCTCGGATTTACGTGCACTGCTTTGGCAGCTCAAGGTTTGCTTTGTTCTACACTAGGCTCCAGTGCTTTAGGGGGAGTCTGGAACAAGACGGCTCTTGTTAAACACGTCTAGGTAGCTGAGGATTGCTCAACAAACCACTCTGATTCCGGTATCACGGGGGAGCAGAGCTAACAAAGCGCGGGAACACACAACATCTGGGCAGCATTAGGGCTGCTCAGAAATAGTCGTTGTCCCCCTGGCTGGCACGTGGCAGTCCTGCACACTCTGCTCTCCCTGGAAGTTGAGCGAAGCCATCTGACCTACCCTGGCCTATGCAATGTGAGCAGAGGTGACTGATGACCCTGTGGGGCAGGAACCTTTCGAGTCCGTGCACGATGATTACGTCTGTTCTGTCATTCTTGCAATAACAGGTATAGAGCCCTCGGGGAGCCTGGGTGCAAGTGAGCCCCTTCTTGTGGGTGCACAGTGGATGAGTAGGGTGGACCCCAAGTTTGTTGGCTGGGAGTCTGTTGCTAACGGACCTCAGTCTAAGCTCAGCTCAGTTGTCACAAACGTTTGTACTCAGAGGTAGGGTGCTGTTAGGACAAACCAAAAAAAAAAAAAAAAAAAAAAAAAAAAAAAAAAGAGCTAAAGCAGTGGTTCTCAACTTTTCTAATGCTGTGACCTCACAATACAGTTTCTCATGTTGCGGTGACCCCAAAGCAAAAAATAATTTTGGTGGCTACTTCAAATTACTAATTCCAATAAATAACATTTCACCATGGCATAGCATGGGTTTAAATATTTATTTTCCGATGGCTTTAGGAGACCCCTATGTTTTGGTGGTTCGACACCCACACCCCTGGGTCCGCGACCCACAGGTTGAGAATCACTGAGCTAAAAAGACAAGTGTTCTCTTAGAGGTTCCACGGTGGGAGTGAGGAAACTCAGTGGTAATATGGGGGCCGGAAAGGTGATCATGAGCGAAATGCAGAAGCCTGTAGGAAAGCTGTCCCCTGCAGTGCCCTGGAAGGGACTCTATGGGGAGCGGTTAGAAAGCACTGCTGCCGGAGCGAGGCCAGACACTGCAGGACAGGGAGGCTGGGAGAGTGCTCACTGCAGGATCGCCCAGCCTGACCCAGGCTGCAGTGGGGCGGTAGAGCGAATGTTTGCCTTTTAAAATGTGGGATAGCAAAAGATGCCTCACAGCCCCTTGAAAAGGTTCCTCTTCATTTTGAACAGACTTGTCCCACCCATCTGGCCACTTTCTGAAGCAGCTCCGGACACCCTCTTTCCTGGTGTCTTTAATCCTGCTGTCGCAGCTGCCAGGGTGTCTTGAGTTAATTCCAAACAGTTACTTTTCGTGATCCTTTCGATTTGGGGAAGAACAAGGAGGTGCATGGAGCCAGATCTGGTGAACGGGGTGAAGAGGTGCCATGATCCTCCTGTCTCAGCCTCCCCAGCACTGGCGTTACAGGAATATACCACTATGTCCATTGTGATGGCCATCACAACCTTCGGTACCAGGGATCGAACCCAGGTCCCTGCACTTGCCAGGCAGGCGCTGATGCTGCTAAGCTGTCTCCCCAACTCTGAAGCCACGGTTTTTAAGATACCAGACATCAGCCGAGAATGATAGCAATTTAGGACACAGCAAACAAACCCAGTGATTGCCCAGCCTGATGCTTTGAGAAGCATTCCAGGCCACAGTGTGGATGAAGGAAGCCAGGTAGATCCCAGCAGGCCCCTTGAGTTGGGAAGCTAGGACTACATCGGGGAGAGCCTGGCAAGGAGAGTTCACAGGACCAGTCCTTGAGAAGAGAAAGAACCCCAAAGACCCATAGATGGGCTCCTTCTGCATTCAGGAGAGTCTTGACCAATAGGACCATGAGAGGAAGCCACGCAAGGCAGGGGAGAAGCACCCGAGAGCACTAACGGGACGGTTGCTTAGTAGTAGAAGATAATGAGCTCCGGAGGCTGCTGCTTTGAAGAAACAATACTTGCCATTGGCACTGTGATCATGGCACTGCCTGGAAAGACATAGCTTCCTCTGGGCTCAGTGTGTTATTATCTTGCGTCTTGCGATAAACGAATGTTCCTGTTAATTTTCATTTGTCCAGATGGCTACAAAAGCCTTTGTTTGTATAAACAATTTTGATGTCAATTGATATGAACTCATTATTTCTGTACAATGTCAGCTTCTGCCCTGGTCTCAGTATCCCTGTTAAAATGGAGCAGTGTACTTTGTGACTACGGGACTCTTTATTCAAATGAAAATGAGGTTCCTAAAATCACATAATGGTGCTTAGCTACAAGTTTTTTTTTCAAATAAGCTTTATTTCTTCTCTTTTCTTTCTCTTTTTCAATCAGGGTCTTGCTATGCAATTCTAGCTGGACTTGAGCTCACTTTTGTAGCCCAGGCTGGTCTCAAACTTGCACCTCCTGCCTCAGACTCCCAAGTGCTGGGATTATAGGCATGCGACACCACACTTGGCTTGCTTGCTTATTTATTTATTTATTTATTTATTTATTTATTTATTTATTTATGCTATGGCTGGCTCAACCTGCCCTGGGAGAGGGGCTGGAGCAGCATGTGGTGCCAGGGATGGAATCGTGGTCCCTGGGAGGCCTATGCTTGCCTAAGCAGATGCTTTAGACTGCTGAGCTATCTCCCCAGCCCCAAAATTCTTAAATGGAACAATGATTTTCAAATTATGGTTTACATAATTCTGGAGGTTCCTGAGACCTTTCTGGGGTCCAAAAAAGACACGAGTACTTTCACAATAATCTGAAGCCAGTGTCTTGGTTAATTTTCTTTCATTGCTGAGCCAAAATACCCAATGCTTAAAAATAAGGAAGGAAAGATTGATTCAGTTCATGGTTTTTGGAGGTTTCGGTTCATACGCAGCTGGTGCCAAGGCAGGGTGGCACATGGCAGAGGGCAGCAGCTCAGGGCAGCAGAAGATAGCAAAAACAACAAGAGAAAGCGAGAGTCACAGAAAACACTCTTCCTGTCCCTTATGGTGTATGTAGGCTCCCCACCCATGGAGGGGGGTAGCATTCACACCCACAATCCCAGCATCGGGCCATGAATCAATCATAAACTCTAGAAGCCCACCCCATGACTACGAGGCTTGGGGGGACACCTAGACACAAACCATAACAGACATTTTTTCTTTTACTATGTTGAGATTTACAGTAATATTGCAGTAGGCCAGGTGAGGGGAATACCGATGTTTTAGCATGAGCTGGGGGAGTGGTACCAGACATACTAGCAGTCATCACCTCTGTTTTCCATCACTGTACTTGCAGCTGGCCATTTTTCCTTAACAATGTTCTAGATGAAATAGCAAAGCAAATACTCATTAGGAAAATATTGACCTTTTTTTTTTTAAGCTTATAATTCTTATTTATTAAAATTATAGCAAAGGGTATTTTTATTTTTTTAAAAAAATTTATTTATTATTTTTATTCTTGTTTCAGAACCTTTGTTTATTCACTCATTTTTATGGCCAGCTCAGCCCGCCCCGAGGGCAGGGCCCGGCAGCATATGGTGCTGGGGATTGAACCGTGGTCCCTGAAGCCTCCCAAGCTTCCCCAAGCAGGGGCTTTAGACCACTGAGCCATCCCTCCGGGCCCGCAAAGGGTATTTTTAAAAAGTTTCCAAGTGAATCTAGGCAAACAGCAAAAGAATACAACATGTTACCACTAAATCTGTTCAAGAAACACGATGCAGTGCAACGGCATTATCTGTGACAAATACAAAGAAAGTGGGAGAGCAACAGGTTCGTGCCATCAGACAGTGGACATTTCTGGGGCAAAGGCAGAGTGTGAATAAAGGGAGACGAGACCGGATGAGTGCATGCTGCATGCATGTGTGGAGATACCACACTGTGCTTCACTAATACGTGTAATTAACATAGGCTAAACAAATGCTATTTCAATTTTGGATAATTTCTAATTAAAAACCAGGAATAGCAACTAAATGCTTATACAGCATTTAAAAATCTATTTACCAAAGCTCAAGATGAAGCAAGCCATAAACAGTCACATTTTGCAACCATTTCAATTAAAATTTAGGACTACATAAAGTTGATGATAATCACTATCATTATTTAGCATAATTTCCTAAAATCAACATAGTAAAGCCAAAAAAAAAATCACATCAATAGGGTTTTTCTATTTCTTCTTGAATAGAAGAAATACCTATTCTTCTTGAATAGGTATTTCTATTGAGTAAGGTTTCTATTGTTTTTATTCATTATGATGAAATGGGAGAATTGCGTGTAGCAGTCCAACAGCATACCAGATATGATGGTTGTTTCATGAAAAAAGCCAATTCCATCCTAATTGCTTGGAGTCTGAGCTAAACTGGGCATTTTTTTCCACAGAAAACCATTTTTACTTGAAAAACAAAGTAGTTATTCAGAACTGGGTATTTGACAAACATTATCTTGAAAGTATACAATGTGAACTTACCACTTCAAGGAAAATAACAGACAATAAATATTACCAAATATAAAATTCAAGACTGCAAGTGAAGAATAGAATTTGGGAAAACTTGTATTTGACACTATAAGGCGGACAGTTTCCCAAGACCTTGTGGTAGGTTGTGATGTCAAGGAGCACAATTTTTAAATATTGCATAATGAAATGTGTTAGGGGCCCGGCAGGATGGGTCAGTGGTCTAAAGCCCCTGCTTGGGAAAGCTTGGGTGGCTTCAGGGACTGCGGTTCGTTCCCCGGCACCACATGCTGCACCAGCCCTGCCCTTGGGGTGGGCTGAGCCGGCCGTAAAAATGAGTGAATAAACAAAGATTCTAAAACAAGGAAATAAATAAATAAATAAATATTTAAAAAAAAAAATAATGAAATGTGTTAGCATTTGGAAGATCTACATAACTCAGTGAACCAATGTTTTCCAAATGATTAATGTTTGTTTCCAAATCATTAACAGACAAAGAGCCATGGAAGTGTGAGGCTGAGCAGGGAACCAACAGCAGGAAAATAACAAGACAAGAATAAGCCAATGCATATTAGTTATAATCACCAGAGTAAGTGGCCTCAATTCTCCAGTTAAAAGAAATAGATTGTAAGAGTCGATGAAGAAACAAAATTCAACAATATGCAGTATACAGGAAACATATGTAACTTCCCCCCGCCAAAATTCATAGGCTGAAAGTCAAAGGATGGAAAATAATACTACGTGCTCCAGGAGCTCACAAAAAAGTTCAGACAATCTGAACTTCAAACCAAGAATGATAAAGCGAGATAAAGAAGGTCATTACATATTTGTTAGGGAAAAACTACAAGAGGAAGAGATAACAATCATAATTACATGTGTACCAAATATCTGAGCACCCAACTATATGAGATTTTTTTTTCACAACCAGGGACTGAAGTCACGCCCTTGTATACTTGTCAGGCAAGCACTTATTCTACTGAGCTATCTCCCCAGTCCTATAAGAAAAACTTGCAAAGATATGAAAAATCTAATAATCAATAACACAATGTTAACAGGGGACCTTAATACTTCCTTATTTCAAAAAAAATACGTCAAGTAGACAAAAAACGAGCAAAGACCTCGATAGCAGAACTGAACCAAACCTTTGGACAAATGGACTTAGTGAACATTTATAGAGTGTTACACCCAGCAACATCTGAGCACACATTCTTTTGAGCTACTCAAGGGACATTCTCTAAAATAGACCACATACTAGTCCATACATTGTACTTAAGTAAATACAATAAAATGGAAATTATCCCATGCATATTATCTCATCCTGGTGCAATGAAAAGTTTTCAATTAGCAATAATCGCGCCTCGGATAAACCTCATTGGCTACGATACTGCCACTGCGCAAAGCTAGCCTGGTGCAATGAAACTGGAAATTAATGACAAAAGACACCACAAAACCCCAGAAACATATGGAGATTAAATAACAACCTGCACAGTAACCAATGTGTTACAGATGAATTTAAATAAGAAATTACACAATATCTACAATCCAATCAAAGTTTAAACACAACTTACCAGAATTTGTGGGATGCCATGAAAGCAGTTCTGAGAGGGAAATTTATAGCATTGCACTTGCACATCAGGAAAACAGACTGAGAACAAATGAACATCCTAATGCTGCACTTGAAGCTTCTAGAAAAAGAAGAGCAAACCAAGCCCAAGGCCCAAAAAAGGCAGGAAATTATAAATATGAGAGCAGAAATTAATGCAATTGAGAGAAAGAACACAGTACAAAGAATTAATGATTCAAAGAGTTGGTTCTTTGAAAGACTAAATAAAGCTGATAAACCCTTATCCAACCTCATCAAAAAGAGGAAGAAAAAATGCAAATTCAAGCAATAAAGAATGAAAAGCGTGAAATTACTGCAGATTCTGTGGAAATACAGAAGATTATCAATAGCTACTAGGAAAATCTTCACCAGAATGGAAAGCACAGAAGAAATGTAATAATTTAAAATAGCTGACAGTTTGGAAAACACCCGCTCTATAGGACTTCGGTGAGATGACCTCTCAGAAGTGAGAATCCCCTGGCTGTGTCTGCTTCCTTGGCCGGATCAAGCCGGGTCTGGATCCATGAGAAGCTGCAGGTTGTTGGAGTCACACGTGTTCCCCTCTGTGGGACTCAGCACCCTGGTCCAGTTGAGAAATGCTTCAGCTTGGGGACTCCTCTCCTACTGGGTCTAAGGTGGTCAGGAGAGGATGACAAAGCTGATTGTCTTGCTAAATTTCTAAACTTAAGTATTTCTATTCCCAAGTAAAAGCTATGTATTTAGATTTTTTTTTTTTAACCAGGAATTGAACTCAGGACCTTAGGCTTCCCAGGCAGGTGCTTATGTCACTGAGCTATCTCCCCAGTTGCATTTGGAGTGGATTTGAAAGATGCACTTTAGTGAAAATAATGGAGACAACCAAAGTGCAACCAAAGCAGTTGGGACAATGTGGGTTCCACCTTACAAAGAAAAATGGAGGGAAGGATATGTAACTTTTGTATCTCCCAAGGTCAGTCAGATCCCTTCAGGATTTACCTTGAAACCACGCACAGTACTTTGTAGAACTGTTGTCAGTGTCAGCCATCTGGATGAGTCATGGCCATTGCTTGACCAGTTTACTCTCTGTGAAAGCCCAAGAGAATGTTTTCTCTCTAGGTGACTCTCCTTAGGCACACTATACATCGTCAACCCCTTTCCTCTGTGGCCCCAAAATCTCCTTGAACAGAAAATTTGGGACACCACTGCCTTATAGGTTGCTACAGCACGGGTTCTCATGTTCTGAGTCCTCACTGACCTTTAAAGGCTAGGGCCAAAATATTGGCTATCCTTGTAACCCTTCTTTTTCTCTAATTTTTGGTTTGTAAACTAAAGTTCTTAACCCTCCAGAAGAGAAGCTTAGTGATACTATTACTTTATAACATAGGTACTTGAGCTTAACATCACTGTCTTTCTGAATATTAAATGTCTTAGACTTAACTTGGAATCAGTATTTTTCATCAGTCATTGATATTCTCTTTTATGTGTGTGTGGGACTGGGGTTTGAACTCACAACCTTGCACTTGCCAGGCAGGCACTTATGCCATGGAGCTATCTCCCCAGCCCTCAATCATTGATATTCTGATAAATCCCTATAGAATGTGATAAAAGCAGTTACACATTTTTACACAGAAATTTAGAAACCTAAGAATATACAAAATTGTAGCTGGTCAATCCTATGACACTTTTCCTTGTCTCTTACTCTCTTTTAATTCCCTTTTTTATTTTCTTATAAAACAACCACTTACTTGGAAAGGAGTATAGTAATAACTGAAATTACAGTAGAAGCAGCACACATCTAAAAGACCAAAATAATAAAAAAATGGAGAGAAGGGCCGAAATTTTAATAAGAATAACAATGTGACAGTTTCAAAGCATGTTAGTAGTGCATTCCCAATAATTGATACAAGGCATATTGTTGTCTTTGTAGTAGTTATTTAGAGCACAGGATGCAGACATGATAATTTTTCTAATCATTACTGATACAAAAATTTCTTCTCAAAAAAAATTTCTTCTCATTGAACTAAGAGAAAGTAGTTGTATACCTAGTCCAATATTCCATAATCATAGTGGATTATTGGCAGAATTGGCAATGTTGGAAGCTGCTTAGGTAAGCATGGGGGTCAGGGTTCGGTCCCTCGCTTCACATGCCACGTAGGCCCCGCCCTGGGGCACACTGATCTGGCAATGGAGTCTGGGTGTGGTGGCGCACTTGTAGTCCCAGCACTAGGGAAGCAGAGATCAGGAGGATCACTAGAGTCTGGGCTGTGTAGTGAGACCCTGCACACATAGAAAAAAAAAAAACATAAATAAAAAATAGACGAAAAATGGAGGGAAACTTCTGAGCTACAGCCATCAGATTCTAACAGGGGACTCTGAAGCAGCAGCCAGGAGCTGCTCCTGCTCACACCTCTGGGAGCACCCAGCACCACCCTCTGTGCTGAGGTCACCATGAAGACACAAGGTCATTCTGGGGGATTTTTCTTGTACTGCTGCATCTTATATTATTTTTACTCAGTGAAACAAAACCTAGCTTTATTTATTTATTTAATTTTATTTTATTTTTGTCGTTTTGAGACAGGGTCTTGCTATGTAGCTCAGGCTGGCCTTGAGCTCACTTTTTGTAGCCCAGGCTGGTCTTGAACTCGCACTGATCCTCCTGCTTCAGCCTCCCAAGTGCTGGGATTACAGGCATGCATCACCATGCCCCAGCAAAGCCTAGATTTAAACAGATAAGTTAGGGTTGGGGAGATAACACCAAGCTGGGTGTGATGACACATGCTTGTAATCCCAGTGCTGAGGAGGCTGAGACAGGAGGATCACAAGTCTGAGCTGCATAGTGAGACCCTGTATCAAGTAAATAAGTTTTTTTAAAAATTAAAAAATAATCAAAAAGTAAGTTATCATAAGCAATCGAAAGATACTGAGGTGGTGGATATGCCTATTTTCCCTCCCTCCTGTACCTGGCACAGTGGGGAGGCAATGAAAAGAAAGTTATTAGGCTACATTGTACCATCAGATTTCTTTTTTGTTGCGTTGAGTTCTTTTTGTGTGTGTGTTTAATTTTTTATTACTTTTAATAAGAAATAACAATATGATAGTTTCGAAACACATTAGTAGTACATTTGCAATAATTGACACATGGCATTTTGTTGTCCTCATAACAGTTGTACAGAGCACAGGGTGTGGACATAATAAATTTTCTAATTGATATTGGTAAGGAAAGAAAAAAAGAAAAAATATCTTCTCTTTGAACTGAGAGGAAGTAGTTGTATACATAGTCCCATGCTGCATAATTGCACTGGGTTACCGGTGAAACTGACGATGTTGGAGGCTGTTGATTTAAGCCTCTTACAATTCACCATACTAATCTAGCTTTGCGTTTTATGCCTCGTAATTAAGCTTTTCTGCTGGGTGATCAAGGGCACGTTAAAGCAAGACCTGTATAACAAAACATTCATCTTTTGTATCTTCCAAGGTCAAATCCCCTCAGGATTAACTTTGGAACCATGCACAGTGCTTTGTAGAACTGTTGTCAGTGTCAGCCTTCGGGACGACTCATGGCCATTGCTTGACCAGATTACTTTCTGTGAACCATCAGATTTCTTGCCTCTATCACCCAGCAGATAATGGTTTGAAGGTGATCAGATTAATTAGAGAAGAAAAATAAAAATATGTGCTTTTTCTGGCTACTTGGAGGTAACAGAAATAAATCTATGACCCTGTTACCTGGCTACACATTAGTTTTGGGACCCTAAATGGCTCCTACTCTAAGAGTGCAGCTCTTCTCCCCACTCCTCACCAGGGCCCATGATACATACTTATTAAACAGAAGTTACTAGATCCCACCATGTGCTCCATAGCAGGAGTTGGCGAGCTTTTTATGGACAGGGCCAGAATGTAAATTTTGTAGGCTTTGCAGCCTACATATGGTCTCTGTAGCAACTACTCAATTACACTTTTGGAGCATAAGAGCTGCCATAGATAATATAAAAACATGACTTTGTTCCAATAAAACTTTATTTGCAAAAACAAGTAGTGGGCCAGTTGTGCCTATGGGCTATACATACTCTGTACTACAGCATGGAAGTCTGAATTTGCCTGTGTTACTGCCAACACTATTCTTTCTGCAGAATAATGACTTCTCTTTCTCCTTCCAAATTTCACATGAATTTCCCAGTTGGGCAAACTCCAACTCAGAGCTGTACTAAGGGAATTCTGGGAAATGTAGTTCTTATTCTTCCTTCTCCAAAAGGGTGGAAATGGAGCTTAATGGACAACAGATAATGCAGACCCTTTGTGTATATGTACATGTGTGTTGGAGGGTTACCACCAGTGCAATGCAAGGCTACACTTCACACTGAGAAACACCCCAACCTCACCCCACTTTTCTGAGATAGGGCCGTGCTCACTAAGCTAAGGTTGGGCTCACCCTTGCAATCCCCCTGCCTCAGCCTCACGGAGTGCTGGCATTATATGTTATGTGCCACCACGCCTGGTCAAACCAGCACACTAAGGTATCTGGATCACCCAAGAGTTATAGGCCATCATATCCAAATAATGAAAATGAAGTCTTCAGAATCTGTTGCTCTCAAGCTGGGGAGATAGCTCGGTAATCTCAGCACTTACCTGGCAATCACAAGGACCTGGGTTCAATCCCCTGTGCCGCATGCCATGCCAGTGCTGGTGCCACCCTGAAACGGGGTGTGGTGGCGCATGCCTGTGATCCCAGAGCTGGGGAGGCTGAGACAGGAGGATCACCACAAGTCCAAGCTGCACAGGGAGACCCTATACCAAATACATACATACATACATAAGATTTTTTTTTT
>PVJA010007663.1:0-67524 GCA_004027025.1 Myocastor coypus
TGTCTGTCTGCCTGCCTGCCTGCCTGTCTTTCTCCTTTTTCTGTCATAACAGCTATCCTTGACTAAAGGAATAATGGGTCTGGGAATTCCCCACTTGGAAAACATTCTGAGTCAAGGAAAAAGGTGGTTTCCTGGGCAAAGGCCATGCTGACTGCATTGAATCTGAGTCTGGGAGGATTTAGCTGGCTAGAATGAAACTAGCCATGATGTTCAGAGAGATTTTGTTTAAAACTAGGTTTATAAATTGATTCAAACTGATGTTAAAATTGTTAAGGCTAAGATCATTCAGAAACTCAGCTGGGCAAAATTGACTTGCATTCTTCAGTGAGTAAACACTGTCACCAGGGTAGTTTAGATTGAGATATTTTCAGATACTATAACAATGGAAAGATTTGTGTTCCTCTCACCCAAGTTATTTTAAATTAGGTACAATGTTTATTATAAAACATATAATTGACATGATTAGGAGAAATGAAATGATACTTTTTGTCTTTGTTCTGGATCAAATGTTTGGGGTGAACCTTAATTTTGTATGTCTCTACTGGTTGGGGTCTTAAACATGTAAGTGGTCTCTATGCTATTCAAAGTAGGACTAATTCCAATCCTGGACTCATATTTGAGGTTCTTCTTTTGTGGTACCAGGAATTCAACTAAGGATCTTGTGCTTGCCAGGCAAGCACTTATTCCACTGAGCTATCTCCCCAGCCCCAAGCTTCTGGCTTTCATACAATGTCTGAAGACTAGGAGGTGGCTATTTTCCTTGTGTACTCAAATTGTTATTTCTGAAATAATCTGTTGCATAAATCTGTTGTGTTCAAATCTGCAACTCATAGTCAGTTCCTAGAAGATTTAGGCATCAGAGAGTATGACCACAAGCAAAGAACTAGAAAGCACACTCTGTGTTACATCAGCAACCATAGACACAGAAATCATTTCTTTTTTAAAAAAATTAATTTATTTTCTAAAGAGAATAAAAACAGTAAAAAAAACATTAGGAGTGATACACAATTTTACTGAACAGAATAATAGCAATTCAACAGTGGTTGTTATATAGCATAATGCTGTCTTCAAGTTAGTTTACAAGAAATCATTTCTGAGAGTGAGGGTATAGTGAGAATTCTTTGATGTCTGTGATCACAGATTCCTTATACTGTTACCTATGACAGACTAGGGAGAGGTATAAGTGGAAAGGGGAAAGCATGGGCCCATACAATTATTCTGTGCTTTAAATATGTTAGACCAACTTTAGTTTTAAAACTATATAGTTGGATATCTACTGTTAATTGTTATAGAAGGCCTGAAGGAAGAAAATAACTAGCTGAGGTCAACTGAATTTTGTCTTCAGATATGGTATAAAAGCCAGAAGTTGTGCAGTTTTTAAAAACATGTTTTTAGCAGCCGGAAAACAGATCATACTAAGAATAGAGATTTTATTACAAGTGGAAAAAGTTACAAAATAAGCTGAATTCTTAACCCTAGAAACTTCAATATTTAAGATGGGACCCTAATCAGGGAGGAGGCATGAGACCTGCTATTTGCACGTTTAGGTGCTTGGGATAGTGATTTAGGTCCAGAAGTTGCTCTTTTTCTCTTACTAGAAAATAGCCTCACATTGCCTAGTAGAAGTCACTTAAAAAGAACATATGGTAATTATTTTGTAAGATGATATTTGTCCGTCACAAGTCATCCCCTTGCCTCTTCTCATTGCTTCTCTTTGTTTAGATTAACAATAACAGTCATGTCTCAGCATGGTCCAAGTTTGGGGAGTATTGTTCAGCTGTGGAATAAAAGGAATGACTCAGCAAAACACTGTTGAATGTAAATAATATGCATCAGCAAGAGTTGGGAGAATATACCGAGGGAAAGGCTCTCAAATATGCTAGGACAGAAAGAACAGAATATAATGCTGAATATGGGAGAACTTATTGTTGTGTGAGGTCTTTTCCATAATTCAGAATTTTTTATCCTGGTACAGATGCCTAGAACTGGTTCTAATTCCTTTCTTAAAGTTTGAAAATAATGAGGATTTGTAGCAAGTGAGGTAAATAGGAAGTATTCGACTTGATAAAATATTGAGAATAGTACCATAGACCAGAGAGCAGCCAGTTGATAGATCTCTGGGAGAGCTAGTCATTTCTCTGCTCACTAAAATGAGAGGTCATGTATCAGTAGTTAAAAGTTGAGCTCACATCATCAAGAAGCTCCATGGAGATATCCTCCAGGGCCATAACTACTTATAAGAAATGGTGTTATGGAAATGAGCTTGCTAGTGTTAATGAGAGTGATTGTATTTCAGATTGGCAGAGGTCAGGTGTTTATACTTGACTATCAGAGGCCAGGTAGAAATAAATGCTAAGATGGGTCACAGTCAGAATTGAGGGACCAACTCTTTAGAGATCAGTGAAAATGGCTATTTCCCATACTTTTCCTAGGAATGAAATGAATAACCAATAAAGGTGTTGCTGGTGGGTCCCAATCTGACGGTCCCAGAATACAGGCAGACCATATGAGGACAGGATGAGTCTGGTACATGCACACCACTGGTGCAGATGCTTTGCTGAGCTTCAGCCAGTCTACCTGCCACCAGTTGCAAGAGCCTTGGTGACTCCTACCCTATCCCCATTGTCACAGGAAACTTGCTGACCTTTGATCCACCATTTTCCAACCAATGCTGAATCTGGGTAATGATTGGAAGTTTCAACAAATACCAAAAAAGAAGAGAAAAAGTAAAAGAAGACCTCCAGTCCACCCATAGCAAGTCCACGAAATAAGGACACACAAGAACTTTGAAGTCAGACCTGACTTGAAATTTCTGAAATGACAGCAACTGAATTAAGGAAACAAGGGCATCAGACTAGATGAAATCAGATAAGCAATAATCCCTCGTGTCAAAAAAGAAATGGTAAAAACCATGAAGTATTTGATCAGCACACCTAAAGAAGCCATACATAAAAAAGTAGAGAACAGTAGAAAAATGATGGAAACATTGAACAAACAATATAAGGAAGAATTAGAATGTATGAAACAGATTAAAGCAGATATTCAAGAAATTAAGAATTCCAGTGAAGGAGGCAAAATTGCTTGAAAAAAAACCCTGAAGATAATCTTTCAGACCTTGAAGACAGAAATGCAGCTAAGCAACAAAAAAGGAAGATCTCTTAACACTAATTAGGAACCAGGAAATAACAATTCAGCAGCTACAAGATGATGCAAAGGAAAACAACATATGACTGATTAATAGGTATCAACAAAAAGGTAGGAGACAGCACAAATAGCATAAAATATTATTTGCAGAAATAGTAGCAGAAAATTTCCTAAGCATGAGAAAGAATATTACATACACTTAAGGGAGGTATATAGAACTCCAATTACCCATAACAAAAATAAATATACACACAGACACATAATAAGCAAGATTTCAGAAATTTAACAAAAGAACAGAATATTAAAAGCTGTTAGAAGGAACAGATCACCTATAATTGAAAGCTCATCAGAATTATGGCAAATTTCTCAACACAGACAATAAAATAAGGAAGAGTTTAGAGTATAGTATTTAAGGTCCTGAAAGAAAATAACTTCCATGGAGATTGATGTACCCTGTAGAACTATCAGATTCACTGGTGAGAGGCCCACGAGATACCTCAGTGGACTAAGCATGTGGTGAGGCAAGCACAGGGACTGGGGTTTGATCCCCTGAACCACATGCTGTGTTAGCCCTACCCCTGAGAATGCAGAGCTGGCTACTGAGACCAGGCATGGCATCCCACACCTGGAATTCCAGCAATTAGGAGGCTGAAACCAAGAGGATCATTATGATTCTGAGCTTCATAGCGAGACCCAATATGAAATACATAATAAAGCCATGAAATTTAATGGACACTTCCAAGACAAATAACAACTAAAAAAATTCATGACCAACACAACAACCTTACAAAGAGGACTGACATTCTAGAAAGAGGCCATAAGCAATCTCAATTTCAAAAACAACAAAAGAGAACCGAGAACAATTAAACAGAGGGCAAAAATAGGGAGCTTACAGTGGAAAAATAACATGAGAAAGTTAGGCAAATACACATCAGTTATGATCATTAATGTAAATGTCCTCCATTCACCCATCAAAAGGAGCAGAATTGCAGAGGGGATCAAGCAACAAAATCCAACAATATGCTGTACAAAAGAAACATTTAAATCAAACAGAAATTAATAGACTGAGAGTAAAAAGATGGGATCAATACTGCATGCAACAGAAACCCAGAACAAAGCAGGGGTAGCTATTTTGGTTGCTGATAATATCAAATTCATTTTTATTTTATTTTATTTACTTTACCATTTTTTTTTTAGGGAAAGGTCTACAGAGTGTTCAGGGTCTCACTACTAGATTGTACTTATAGTGATCCACCTGTTTACAACCTCTCAAGAGCTGGGATTACGGATACAAGCCACCGTGCCCAGTCTCAATTGCTGTCTCAGTGCACCTTGGGGTGGGGTTAGCAAGGCCATCCAGGGGGATGGAATCTGGCCCCTGCACCTGATGTGGGTGTTTTAATCTGCTGAGCTATTTGGTCGGCCCTTTATCTTCTTTCTTTCTTTCTTTCTTTCTTTCTTTCTTTCTTTCTTTCTTTCTTTCTTTCTTTCTTTCTTTCTTTTTTTCCAGGACCAGTTCAAATTCACAACCTTGCACTTGTCAGGCAGGCACTTATCCTATGGAGCTATCTCCCCAGCCCCTTGGTTAGTCCTTTTTCAACTTCAAATCAAGAATAATTAAAAAGGATAAGAAATGTGACTACAAAATTGTTAGGGGAAAGCAGCAAGGGGAAGAGACAGCACACACACGTGTGTGTGTGTGTGTGTGTGTGTGTGTGTGTGTGTGTGTGTGTATATATGCACCCAACTACATAGAACAAATTTTAACAGACATAAAAAACCAAAAGAGCAATAATACAATTGTAATTGGAGACTTTAACACACCATTAGTACAAAGAGATAAATCAATTAGACAAAAAGTCAGCAAAGCAAAACTGGATGAAATCAAACATGTGAAGAAATGTACTGAGGAGACCTTTATGGAGTGTTCCACCCAAGATCATCAGAATGTACATTCTTTTCAGTTGCACATGGGACATTCGATAAAATAGGCCATATGGTAGCATATTTAGTGTGCTGAAATAAATTCAAAGGAACTGATATTATCTCATGCATATTTCCTGACAATAGTGGAATGAACCTGGAAATTATTCACAAATGAAATCCCAAAAACACCATGAATGCATGGAAATTAAAAACCAACCTCATGAACGACCAATGGATCACAGATGAGATTGAATAACAAACTAAACAATATTTACAACCAAATGAAAACACAGATAAAACTTACCGGAATCTGTAGGATGCAATGAAAGCTTTATTAAGAGGAAACTTTGTGGCAGTAAATTCACACTCAAGGAAAACAATACAAGCTGAAATAAACAATATTATACTACACTTCATGCTACTAGAAAAAGAAGAAAGGATCACGTCCAAAGCCCAATGAAGGCATGAAATTATAAAAATCAAAGCAGAAATTAGTGCAATGGAGATGATGAAAATAATAAATATAATTAATACATTGAATAATTGGTTCTTTGAAAGAAGAAATAAAATTGATAAACTCCTAGCCAACTGAATCACTAAAAGGAAAGAAAAACTCAAATTCATGCAATAAGGAATGAAAAGGTTGAAATAATTACAGACACTATAGAAACTGAAAAGATCATCAATACCCACTTTCAAAATCTTTACATTCACAGGACGGAAAACACAGAAGAAATAGACAGATTCCTGGATACAGATGAATTGCAAACCTTTATCAAGATGATTTAACGCCAACTCTTCTCCAATTCTTCAATGAGTTGAAATTGAAACAATTCTCCCAAGCTTATTACTGGGTTCAAGCGCTAACCTGATACCAAAACAGAAGAAAGGCCAAATTGAAAAAGCAAAGCACTACAGGTCAATCTCTCTAATGAACAGAGATGCAAAAATCTTCAATAAAATACTAGCACACAGAATTTAGCAAAACATAATTAAAATTATACATCACGACCAAGTGGGAGTCATTCCAGGAGTGCAGTGAAGGTTCAATCTACACAAATCCATAAGTGAAACATAACATCTCAATAGAGCCAGAAACAAAAATCACATGATCATGTCAATAGATGCAGAGAAAACTTTTGAAACGGGGCAATGTTCATTTATGATAAAACCTTAGAGAAAATCAGAATAGATTGTCTTTGCCTCAACCTGTTATAAACCATCTATGGCAAACCAACAGCCACCATCATACCAAATGAACAAAAACTGAAGCCTTCACTTTAAAATCAGGAACAACACAAGGATGTCCAATGTCTCAATTCCTATTCAATATAGTTCTGGAAACATTAGCTAGAGCAATTAGAAAAGAGAAAGTGATAAAAGGAGCAATGATTAGAAAGGAAGAAGCAAAATTATAATTTTTTGCATATCATCTGTTTCTGTACATAGAAGACTCCCAAAACTCTCCCAAGAGACTTTTACCTTTAATAAACAAATGCAGTAGCATAGCAAGATAAAAACTCAACCTTCAAAAATCAATGGAATTTTTGTAAATGAAGATCAAAAACACTGAGATAGAAATTAGGGAAATCCCATCTTTCATAATCACATCCAAAAATTGAAATACTTAGTAATCAATCTCACAAAGGAAGTAAAAGTTTTAAACAATGAAAATTATGGTACTCTGAAAGAAAAGAGAGAGATTGAAGAGGATTTCAGAAAATGGATAGATATTCCTTGCCCCTGGATAGGAGGAACCAACATTGTGAAAATGGCCATACTCCTAAAGTTGTCATACAGATTCAGTACAATTCCAATTAATGTACCACTAGCATACATGACAGATCTAGTGAAGACATTCCTAAAAGTCATCTGGAAGCAGAAGAGACTCAGAACAGCAAAAGCAATCCTAGGAAACAAAGGAAGGCCAGGAGGCACCACAATCCCTGATATGAACTTATACTACCAAGCTACTATGATAAAATCAGCATAGTACTGGGAAACAATACCCGAGGATCGATGCAACAGATTAGAAGATACAAGCACAACCATAAACACACTCAGCTACTTTCTCTTTGGCAGAAGGGTCACACATGTTTATAAATGATGCTGGAAAACCCGGCTTTCCCCACACTGGAAGCTAAAATTAGATTCATGTCTATCACCATTGGCTGAACTACAATCAAAATGGATCAAAGTTTTAAACAGCAAAATTGAAACACTACATCTTCTGGTGGAGAATTTATTTAGAAATCTTAAAAACATAGAGGTAGGTACAGCATTCATGATCAAAAACCAAATTTCACGGGAAATTCTTCAAGTAATCAACAAGTGGGATCTCATATTTTTGAAATATTTTTGCACATCAAAAGAAATCATCAACAAAGTAAAGTGAAAATCCGCAAAATAGGAAAAAAATTTTATTGCCTCTGACAGAGGCCTTCTATCTAGAACATATGGAGAATTAAAAAAAAAAAAAAAAAACGTGGCGCATACTATTCAAAAACTCAATCCAAAAATGGGCATCTGAAATGAATATGCACTTTAGAAATGAAGAAATACAAATTGCAAATAAATATATTTAAAAATATTCTACACCCAGCGGTTCTCACCTGTGGGTGGCAACCCCAGCGAGGGTCGTCCAAAGCCATTGGAAAATGTTATTTATTACATTCCAAATCATAACTGTAGCAAAATTACAGTTTTGAAGTAGCCACCAAAATTATTTTTTTGTTTGGGGTCATCGCAACATGAGGAACTGTATTGAGGGGTCATGGCATTAGAAAGGTTGAGAACCACTGTACAGCATTTTTCACTTGAGAAATAGAAATGAAAACAACATTGCAATTCCATCTCACCCTGGAAAGAATGGTTATACTCAAGAATTCAGCCCATAGAGAGCCAGCAAGATAGCTCAGCAGACTAATCACCTGCCTAGGCAAGAGCAGAGACCTGGATTTGATCCCCATTATTGCAGTGCCAGCCCCGCCCCTGGGAGTGCTGAGCCAGCAGTGGAGACACTATGTGGTGGCACACCTACAATCTTGCCTCTGGGAAAACAAGAGGATCACTATGAGTCCAAACGGCGCAGTTAGACTTTGTACCAAATACAAAAAACAAAACAAAAACTTAACCTCTAAAAAGTGCTGGAAAGGCCTGTGGGGAAAAGAGAACCCTTCTCCACTGTTAGTGTGGGTGGTGTAGACTGGTACAACCACTACGGAAATTGGTGTGGAGATTTCTTAAAAAACTAGGAGTGGAGGTTCCATTCAACGAAGCTATTCTTTACCTGGGTATTTTTCCAAATGAAATGAAATCACTAAATCACAGTGATATGTGTGTACCCATTTTTGTAACAGCACAATTTATCATATCTAAATCTTGGAAACAACCCAAATATACATCTACTGTGGAATGGATAAAAAAGATGTGGTATTTTTACACAATGGAGTATTACACAGCTATAAAAAGGATAAATTTTATGCTGCTAGATGAATGCAACTAGAAACCATATTGTTAAGTGAAATAAATAAGACCCACATGTGCAAATATCATATTGATTTGCTAGTGTAAGCACCTGAAAGAGTAAATAAAACCTAAATGACACAGTAGTTCCTGGGGGGAAGGGAAAGAATCTGTTCAAAGGGAAGTACTGAGATGAGGAGAAAGGCAGAAGAAGTGTGTGTGTAGGATGGCTTGGATAATTTTACTGTTGATTTCTGCTGGTCTGTGGAAAAGAGCAATTAATAGCTATTTTTTTTTCTGTTCTTAATTTCTTAAAACTTTCTCCCCATTTTGCATGCATATGAAGGACTTTTTTGTTTTGGCTGGCTCAGGCAGCTTTAACTGCCCTTCTGGTAAGGCAGGTGAAATTGGGGGTCGAGCTGCGGTCTCCTGTGCATGATGGGGCTTGCCAGAGTAGGCACTTATACAACTAAGCTAACTGGTAAGCCCCTGTATGCATATAACAAAACAGAGTAAACTACAAGTTAGTACAGGAATGTTGACTATTGCAATGGGAAAGATACATAGCCTCTGATGTAGGATCTAGACCACCTAGTTTTCATGCCAGATGTCTTTTGTTGAAGTAAATGCTCAATCCCTTTGAGGAAATACCCTAAAATGTCAGAGTGAGATAAAAGTAATAGTGCCATATTCTTTCCTCATTGGAATATGTTACAACGGGAAAGGAGAGACTAGAATTAGAGAGAACAGAATACAAAAGATTGTTCTCAGTTCTGACACCAATTGCCAAGTCAGAAGTTCCCAAAACTGCATTAAGTTTTAGTAATTCAGTAGAAGAACTCATAGAGCACACTGATGGCTATTTTTCTAATAGTTATAGTGGATTATAAGAAGAGACACAAATTAAACTACTAACATGTTTTGAAACTGTCACATTGTTATTTCTTATTAAAAGTAATAAAAAAACTTTAGAACATCAGCCAAGGTAATAGTTTATGACATTTCCAGACTAATATTCTCAATAGCCTTTCTTCATAGAGTTGTAGACTGTAAAGAAATATAAGATTTCTTATATATAAAATACATATATAAGAAATTTAAATATAAAAGAAATTTAAAGTAAGGAAATATAATAAAAATATGCATGAGTTATTATGACCATTGCAGCACACATCTATTTATTTATTTATTTATTTATTTATTTATTTATTTAATTTTAGGGAAGGGTCTACAGGGTGTTTAGGGTCTCGCTATTAGATCAGATTTGTAGTGATCCACCTGTTTACAGCCTCCCAAGAGAGAGAATTACAGACACACGCCACCACGCCCAGTCTCAATTGCTGTCTCAGTGTATCCTGGGGGCGGGGCCAGCGTGGCAGGCCTGGGGATTGAATCCCTGGCCCCTGCATTTGCTTTCAGGTGCTTTATTTCGCTGAGCTATTTGGCCAACACTTCCCTTGTGTTTTGTTATGTGGAATTTTTTAGGTTTCCATAGGCAGGTGCTTACGTGGCTAACCTCAGGCTTTGGTCATTTTGTGGCTGAGTTGATACTATGTGCCTGAAAGTGTCCATCAGAAATCACATTGTTAGAGCCTCTGATATGGTTGAATATCCTCAGCAAAGATATATATTATATATTTTCTATTATAAAGCATCATATTCCCAGGTCTTAGAGATTACCTCCCAAAAGTCAAAAAGAAAGGCAGATCTTTCTTTGGATAAATTAAACACTTTACTAAGCAGATAATATACCAATATTTAATGGAATTTTAGACACAGAGTTGAGCTGACACTGGTACTTACATGTTCATACCATGAGACTCAGAAGCCTTACTATTATGACTCCTGTTAGCGTGGAGGATAGGTGATATAATCTTGGCCCAAGTTTATCAAATAGTTGGTTCATGTATAATTCAAAGACTAATAAGGTGATTATGTACCCAGTCTCTCAGTATGTGACCAACGTGCCCCTAATTATCAGCTGCTAGAACATTCACTTTGGTTCCCTGATCTAAATTTGAAGAGTCCAGAAGGACAAATATTTTGGATATTCTAATAAGGTATATATGCATGCTACATGGCAAAAAACAAATGCAAAAAATTTTCAAGACTTGCAATATCAACAAAAATCTTAGGCATCCATTAGTCTGGGATATGGTGGTAGATATTTTTAAGCAAAATTATGGTGCTTTGTACCTCTTAACACTAAAAAAGTAGGCCAGGGTATAGTATAGTACAGTTGGAAATATCAGCTAGTTTTGAGTAGAACTCAGAGAAGAGAACTCAGAAGCAAGTTCTAAAGTGTGATGTAAGCAGTATATTTGGTTGAATTACATGATCCATTGGATCTAGTGATGCTGAAGTATATAATAGATAAAAATGTCATTTAAGTTCTCAGGAAATTTTAATTGAAGAGTTGAAATGCAGACTTCTTGGGTTTTTTGAACAAGGTCATGATGACTCTAGCAGAAAATTACCAATTTTAAATAGCAACAAAGAATATTATACATAAAGTTACTAAATAAGTAGATTTACACATAATGAATTGTAAAATTGGGGAAGACCAAGGATGTCTGCAGGGCATAAATTTTACCATCAGGTGGCTCACGCTTCATGTCACCTACTCTTGTTGCACTAAGACTTTTCCCTCAGCTGTCAAAGGAAGAAAAATCATAGATCTGATTTGTGCTTACCTTGCTTTGGAATGATTATGCAAACTGCAAACAGACTGCTGACACCTGATAATCCTATTCAAGAATGTCTCTAACAGACATAGATGAGCAAGAATTGTCTAAGAGGTCTAAGAGGTGACTTCTTTGAGCAACGTACATGGTCATTAACTTCTGGAGGGAAGAGAAACAAAATTAATTAAGGAGAGACATCTATCCCTGGGCAGTCACCAGTAGTTCAGCTTATGCAAGCAATTCTACAAGCAGAATGAAAAGCTAAAGAAAAGAAAGTCTATGGTACAGACATAAAAAAGGATATATGAAAGGGTGCTGGATCCAAACTGCACTACATCTCTGTGTTATACCAGTGCCCACTAACATAGAATGACTGAACTATTAAAGTTCAGCAGACTCTGTCTTCAGTTACCCCAGTGTTTGTACAATGGACTTCTTATTGGGATAGTTAACAATGGAGGTTTTGCATAAGTCCAGTAGCATTGCTGGTCCTGTCACTAGTTAATCTAACTACCACAGATGCTTAATATCTGACCTTTCAGCAATCAGTGCTGTGTCCTCAATATTCTCAGTGCATGCTACTATTCCTATGACGTTAGCCTCTGCTTAACTGGATGTTCTGTTAGCTTGTTGGGTAAGCCTCAATTATGTATATAACATGTATGTGATGTATATCTGGGAGGTTATATTGAGTTATTGCTGCTGATCCTTTTCAAAGGGCTTAAACATGGGTTGAAGGGCTGGTGGTATAGCTCAGCAGACTAAGTGTTTGCTTAGGTAAGTGCAGGGGCCAGGATTTGATCCCTTGAATCCTATGCTACACTGGCCCCACCCTTGGGTGCACTGAGCCGGTGATGGAGTCTGGGAGTGGTGGTATATGCCTGTAATCCCAGCACTAGGGAGGCAGAAATCAGGAGGACCACTGTGAGTCTGGGCTGCATAGTGAGACCCTGAACAACAACAGCAAATTAGTTGACTTAATTAATAGCTACCAGTATGAGCGATTGTTACACTACAAAATATTTATAAGATAAGATGCTAAAAATAAGAGTTAACTGCCTAAGTTCAAGGAGTTAAATCAGAAGAAGTGTTTCATTGTGTTTCCTCTAGTTTTTGCTAGGGTAAAGAAAGTAAGGTCATGGTTCTAGAACTTAACAGGTTTATCTCTCTTACTAGGGATTAGGGAATATTTTTAAAAATTCCAATTTATGGCTATACTTCTTTTTAATAAGTAGAATTATTTCAGCTCGGTTGCAGGAATAGCAAATATCTCAGCTTCAGAGTTAATGTGACTGTAATTACCAAGTATTGCTGAGTATCTTTAGAAGATATAGCATTTTCAGAGACTGTGTTTATCATCAGGACTTTTGGATTAAGTTTGTTTAACTGGAGGGAGGGAAGTTTTTCTTCTTTTTCTGCCTATTTGAGGTCTGTTGGTTGTGGCTTTGTGAATTAGATTGAGAAAACAAAGATAAGAAAAAAGTGTATTAGTGCATGAATTGAGTACATAGTGATGAGTAGTAACCCACGGCAATGATTAGAATTTGGACAAGGAAGTTTGTGGATTCAAGATAAGACAAAGGAAAAAACACTGAGCTTCTAGGACTGAAAAATCTTAGGAATATAAAAATAAGGAAGGGTGGGAGGGAACTAGTGGAAGATAACTAATTAATTGATAAGATTTGTTATTAGATTCCTCTTGTGCTTTGTCTGGGATGAGAGTATGCAGCTGTTTTATAATTAACTTCTTTCTTTCCTGGAGCAGAATGAAGGTGGATAATTTTGATATTTATGCTCACTTTTAGGCAAACATTAGAGATATAGAGCTTTTTCTTATGTTATTTTTTTTTTCATTTGCCTTCAAGAGAATCCTTATGCAAAAGTAATATATTTTGGGGGTGACATCCTCTGTTATGCTTTAGTTTTTAAGCTGCAAATGTTTTGATTAGAAATTTAATGGATATAGGTCTCAGTAGGAGCACTTTAGTTAAAGAATTTACCTTTGTATATATGTAGGTGCTCAACAAAGCATTACTAGCCTACATTCAATGAACTGCAATTTAATAATCCTGGTGTTAGTTGTCTAGTCTGGTTATAAAGCCACTTTGAGGATTTTAAAAGAATTCTCTTTTCGCAAGAAAGTCATTTTTGATTATGTTATAATAAGTAAGAATAGGGCAAATGAAAACTATGTTTTTATTGCACCAGCATTTGTTACCATTAATTTTTTAAAAATATTTTTATTGATTTATTTATTTGGTATAGGGTCTTGCTATGCAGCTCAGCTCAGACACGTAGTGATCCTCCTATGTCTGCCTCACCAGCACTGGAATTACAGGGGTGCACCACCCTGCCTGCTTGTGGGGTCGGCATGTCATGAAGTTTTGGGGATTAAACCTGGTTCCTTGCTCTTGCTAGGCAGGTGCTTAGACTGTGCAGATATCTCCCCAGCCGTGCCACCATTAATTTTAGAAAGAATAGTTGAAGGGCCTTGAAAAAGTATAGTAGTTTAGGTGACTTCTATGTCTCTTTCTGATTAAAAAATATTGCTGTACAGTTTTCATTTCAATATAACTTGCGTTTCACTTTATCATTATTTGTTTAGAACTCTTAGCAAGAAGGAAGACCGCTTTGTGGCCTCAATATTTAGACATTAAATTTGTGATTGATGAATGAATGAAAAATTTCCTCTTTGTTTTAATGCTAAGACCTTTTTTCTCTTATGTGAGTGCTATCTGGGATGACAACAGATGTTGCTGGATATTTCCTCATACTAATCTTATAATGTCAATTCCTTACTACTGACTCTTACCAACTGCAGTTGATTGTCAGATCCATGTCTTTCATGTCCTTAGAAACATGCTTTCTTTCTCTTTCCATTTTTACCTAAGTGAAGTTTTGCTCTCTTTACATACTCCTCCAGAGTTTTCTAAAATCTCTTTTATTCCCCTTAATTAAAACATTATGATGCAACATAATGGTCTAATATCTGTGTACATATAACTCTGGCCTGGTCTGCAGATAAGGTTTCAGTTTCATCTCACTTACTTTGAATTTCTTATGTTTAAAATTAAAATTAAAACTCAATATATCTCATATATAACAAAGAAGAAAAATAATCTAACCTAATAGTCTCAAAATACCCACATCAAAATGCTGGTGGTTAAAGATTATTAAATTTTAAAGATCTAACAAGCTTAACCATTTCCCCTACTCCTCAGACTGTATCACTCAATGTGTTCGGTGTGAAGAAAGCCAGTGACAAATAGAATCGACCCTAACTTCAGAAGCCAAAGTTTTTGTTTAGTTTTTCACCAGCAGTGCAATTTTATAATGCATGGACAGAGTCTCAATAGTTTGTTTTTACTTCAGTTGCTGAGGGTGATGATTACCAACACTGAAATAATTTTCAGGGAGGTTTTTGACCTGATGTTCATGAAATCTAGGATTTAGAAAGCAGCTTTATAGTCTAAGAGAATGGGAAGAGCAGGAATAAATACCCACAAAGTTAAATCTAAAAATATGGAAAAAGAAATAAATAGCGTTTTGATATAGTTATTTGAGAGCAAGCTCAAATCTCAACTACTTGTGGTAGTTGAGTAGATAAATTAATTATCTACTTTGGTCCAGAAGCCTCAGCTTAATGAAGAGTTTCATTGCTGTCTTTTATAAGAACTACTACTAAGCATCTGAATAACTTGTTTGTGTTACGTAGATTTTGGTTCTTCGGCTCAGCTTTGGGTGGAGTTTCCAAGGAGCAGCGTGCTCTCCAAAAGACCATGAGCCAGAGAGAAAATGAGGGGAGATCTGTGGCTGGTAGAGTCCACAATGGGATAACCCACCTCAGAATAACGAGTTGGCTAAGAAAAAAACATTTTCCCTGTAATTCTTTGATTGTTAAAAAAAATCTGTGCTCTACCTGGAATGTTATTTTTTATTACAGAAACATGTATTCTACATATCCCAGTGGGTTAAAAACTAGAAATAGATGTTATGTGGCATTGTGCTTAATTGGAATAGCAGTGTACTTTTAGGAATGAGCTGAAGTTGGGTTCTGCACCTTCTTGTGTTAACAGCCCACAGCATGGCTGGTTTGGTTTGGTTTTGATACCCCAACATGACCGCAGGGAGAGTAAGTGATGCAATTTACTGTGAAGGGATTCCCCAGTGGGAACCAACTGGCGCCTGCAAGCCTTTTCTATGCATGTAAAACAGCAGTTAAACATTGCTTTTGCCTCAAAACAGACCAAGATTCCAAAATATCACAGAGAAAGAGTTGTTTTGCATTTAAGGATGAGGGCAATACCACATAATCTATGTATGTTAAAATAAACATTTTCTCATTTGAACAACTGCTCCATAATTAAATGTAAATGTCCCATTCCCACATAAAGTATTTATGCCTGAGCACACTAACAGTATCCTCATGAAATTGTCTGACTACCCTGCTTTAGCTTTGTTCTAAACTGGATGACAAATCATAAAAATGATGCTGAAGCAGTGGCATAGCTATCTCAGGTCTTTGGCCTATGGCCTGATGGAAGCTCATCCATGTCTAAATAAACCCAGACCTCAAGGAACTGAGAGACTTATGCATTTTTGACATGAAAGAGTAAAGTCTGAACATTGAAACTCCTTCATAGTCATTCTATATATAATCAATATACTGGAAACTGAAGAAAAATATTATAGAAAGCTTAAATACAATGTTGGATTTTTAGATTTATAAGCCAATACATGTGTGTGCATATGCACAAACTTTTACATATTCCCATTGGTGACCAACATTTTGTTAGAAAAAGAACCAT
Source organism: Myocastor coypus (assembly GCA_004027025.1). Taxonomy (NCBI): domain Eukaryota; kingdom Metazoa; phylum Chordata; class Mammalia; order Rodentia; family Myocastoridae; genus Myocastor; species Myocastor coypus. The sequence goes on from PVJA010007663.1 coordinate 16,028, forward strand.
GAGAAAGATATTCTGGTTATAAAAGACATGTTTTTGTGAAATTTTAATAGGATATAAATAATTTTCTTAAAAGTTGACTAGTAACATGTTTCTAATCCTTTGACTATTATTTGAAAATATGATAATTTCTTATGTAAGTAGAATAATTAAGAGTGAATATATATGAGAGTAAATTAAGATGGGAGAAAGAATTTTGTTCAAGTGTCTCCCTTTTGGAAAAGGAAAAATTTATGGCCAAATTTTTCTGAGGTTTTTTTTTGCATCTTTATATAAAATGTGACAAAACTCAGAAAAAAATTAGCATATTTCACATTACAAATTGTTCACCACAAGATAAATCAGAAAAAAATAAACTTTAAATGGAAATTTTAAACTTTTTTTTAACAACTTTTAAATCTATTGCATTATGGATTGTGTAAAAATTTATGTAAAGTGATAATATAAACTAGAACATGATAAAGTACAGGTAGAACTCATAGATTACTCTTTCAATGAATACAGAAGTCTTTAGGAGGAAAAAATAGCGAGTGTTCTTTTTGAACTGGAGGAAACATGCAGTTCTCTCTCTGTCTCTCTGATGAGATAAAAACTGATTAACTCAGAAAACTAGTAGGACAGAGATAGGGTACTGTGCTAGTGAAAGTTTGGAGCATTTATTTAAAATTGGGGAGTGATCCCACTAGACACAAAGACATGAATTGCTTAATAACAGCTCAGGGTTTCATTAAATTTGGGTGTCTTCAAAATCTATAGTGGTAATTAATGAAAATTATCTGCATAAAACTTGATATTAGTAGTGGAGAGTTGGATTGATTTATGCTAAGAGCCCTACAGGGCAGATATGGCAGGAGGACAAAGATGAGGAAAAGCATGGATGCTGATAATAAAAGCTGTAAGATTTGGAGAGAATTAAATGGAGGGAGCACAAAAAGTGAGGCTTCAAGGGACTGTAAGATTTCAGTGAAGTTCAAGTGGATTTAGCTTTTGGAAAACAACAGAAAGGATGGAAGATTTTGTCTTGAGTAGAACGTCGATGTTTAAGATTTCAGGGAACTGAGTGATGACAAGGGCCAGTCTGCAGCCAAGACAGTGGGTTGCTTCCATCCATATTCTCACACATACATATGGAAAAGATCAGAGAGGAGGGGCTTCCATCTGGCTCTCTATAGACATCATGGTCCAGCACACTGGACAAGAGCTACAGAGGCTAACCTTGCTGTAGCACCATTTGATCTTCTTTGGTAAAGAACAGGTGAAAATATTCATTGTAGCCTTTAAATATGCTTTAAGAATAAATTACATAGTTTCAAATTCGTAGAAAGTTGTAAAGTGTTATACACATGCTAAGTATTGGTAAAGAAACACATTTTAAAATATAAATGTGACTGAATTGTGAGCTAGGCAGCTGGAAAATCTTTTAACAAAATAAAGATCTGAATTGTTTAAATTTAATTATTATCAAAGCCTTGCCTTGAAATTCCTTTGCCTAAATACTTGGTTTCCAGCTACTCACAACCAGAAGCCGCAGCTGAAGGCTAGTTAGAAACTAGAGATCAACTGAAATTAATACCTCAACTTTTCTGCATTCACTAGATCTAGAGTATTGTCAGTGTCTGAAAACTGTTATTATAACCCAGTCTCAAGACTAGACCCTGATAATAATGACTAGAATATAATGAACAAGGACACTGGCTTAGACTGACCAAATCTGCTATGACACAATGAATTTTATTTCAGTTTCTATATGTTTGCTCTGAGGTCAGCACCAGAGTGTAATTTCCAAAACACTGGCCCTACTCTCTCTAGTCCTCTTTTGCTTTCCATCCCATCATGTTGAAGTTTGAACAATCCTTGCTGAGATTCTCAATGGTGATGAAGTTTGAAGATAATTGAAGTGGTGGAAACCAAAAACTTGTAAAACAAAAACAGTTTTCTTCAGTGAAACACTAATAATCAAAATCATAGTATTTTGGAGATTTTCTTCAAAGTACACTTTTAAAAGCTCCCATGTATGGGTTGTTTTTGATGCATGGTTGCCATAGGTATGGTCTTATATAATACCAACTTGCAGTGCATGGGCTATGGTAACCTCAAAGGTCTTAAGGTACGTTTTTTCAAGGTAGTGAAGTAGAAATACCTCGTTATAAGAACAAATGTGGGATGAAGTCATAAAGAGTTTTTGCCTTCTATAGATGCCAGTGAACATAACCATGAAACTGTTTTCTCTGACCTATTCTGCCTGGCAGGCAATTTCACATTCATTTTCATATGTTACCTCAGAATGAAACAAAGACATTTGGTGAAACACATATGGAGATTTTAAGCCCTGATACTCCATCTCTCTTCTTCAAACTCCCCTTTGTTCCCTCCCTAGCTTGCAGATGCAAAAGCCATCAATAGGTTGCAGCTGGCTGTCTGTACTGAAGTAGCTCATAAAAAGAAAATCCCAATTTGAAAACTTTTTGAATGATCTATTTGATGAAGTTCTAGCCTCATAAGCCCCTCACAGTGAAACTTAAAATTAAAGTAAAAAAAAAAAGAAAAGCCCACCCAGGTTTTATGCTTCTGAAGAGAAGCTTAAATATCTCTTATATCTGCGTCTAACATCAACAATACCACAGTTATTAATAGAAAGACCTGTGGAACTAAGCTCTACCTTACTGCCAACAAAAAGTGTTTTTGCTGCAATATAATAAGTTTTTCTTTGACAAATTTTAAAACAACATAATGAAACAATTGCATGGGACAGACATATAAAGTAATTCATTAGATAAATCTTTTTATACTTTTTATGATTGCATTCATAAACTAGATCCATGAAGGGGAAAGATAGGGTGAGATTTCTTTGCTAAAATCTTCTATATGCTTTTTTTTGTTTTTATAATATAAGGGTTTATGTCCATTGTACAAATTGTGATAAGGCCCAGGAGAAAACGTTCTGAAAATTGTGAAGCCCTTTGTACATATTAGGAATAAAAGGCAATAATTAAAGCTGACTCAGGTATTACTATTCAGTTTTGCTATGGACTGAGATGTCCCCACCCACCTCCACATGCTGAAGCCCCAAGGCTCTATGTGGCTATGTTTGAAGGTGGAGCCTTCCATCAGGAGGATCTGTTGATACCTAAAAGAAGTTTTCATGAGCTAGGTTGTAATCTAACAGAGATGGTACCTTTGTGGGGAGGGGAAAAGCAGTAAGGCTTTTTACTTCTTCATACACCTTTGAGAGCTTTCATATAAGCAGTGGTGAGAAGACAGCTGTCTGTAAACCAAGGAAGCAATCTCCCTGTAACCAAGTTGGCCCGAACACTACTCTTGAAAACTTTTGTTGTTTAAGCCTTGAAATCCTGGGTAGTTTATTAGGCAAACTGAGCAGATTATTAATAGTCCATTTAATAAATATTTGTTTGGTATCTACAGTGTTCTAGGAACTGTCCAGCATAGTGGTCAGCAAACTAAAATTCACAGGCCAAATTTGGCCTGGTGCCCATTTCTATAAATAAACTAGTGCTGGCATTTTTCCACAACCATTTGTTTACAGTTGAATAATTACAACAGTGACTGCATGGTCTGTAAATCCCAAAATATTTGTCATCTGGCTCATTACAGAAAAATTTGCCGCTCCCTGCTCTAGAATCTTGGCATGCAATGGTTAGAACTATATTCTAAATATAATCCAGGTTCTAAAATTATCTTCTTCCTTCCTTGACCATTTCTTGAAAGAAATAACATGACAGGGATTTTCCCTTTGGATTAAAATGTTTGATTTGTTGAAGTACCAATCACAGCTAGACATGCTATGTTTTTTAACTGGATCACAGGGAAAGATTATCCATTCAGCAAAGCCTGGAAATCCATCCAGTCATAAAACTACTGAGTGTTTTTAGTTTAAGAATATGGTTCCACATGCCTATGCAATGTACCCTCCATTAAATACCAGGCTCTGGGATTCAATAAGCTGCTCTCCCCCAAACTTTGTTACATGCATTTTTACATTGGCTGTTTGTGTTACAAAGTTGAGAGCTGTTCTAGTAAATTACTGAATCTGCTAAAAAAAAAAAAAAAAAGAATATGGTTCCATATGATTTTTTAATGTTGAATTTCTAAAGCATGGATCTTTAGAGTAAATGTGTGTTATAAATGTATAATAACAGAATCCCCAGAAGCAAACAAAAACAGTTTATAGCCTTTGTCTATTTCTGGAATGTAACCTTTGGCTGATTACAAGCTATAAATGTGTTGCCACTGAATATATATATTTGGGAAACATTAGAAGATAATAGATCTACAATACTAGAGCAGGCAAAAATAACACCAACAACATAGATAATAAGAGCAAAGTTACATAATAATTAAAAACTGATGAGCCTTGAGATTTTAAAAATTATACCCCATTTAATAGTATATATATCTAAATAATTTAGATTTTAACATTTGTAGTAATTGATAGTACAGTGACAAAGTTCTTGAAAATTTAGTAATTTGCTTTTAAAGTTGATATAAGAAGGCCCAAATATAACTGGACACAAGGTTTAAAAATTTTTTTGCTACTTGTCCTTATTCTATATATTGTACATTAAAATTAAATAACTTTAGAAATGTAGATTGAAAAATATAAGGTTAGAATCGATGAAGAACAATTTCAATTTCACTCTTAGTTTTGTAAAAGTGATCATGCAGTAGTTCACTATGAACTATACTTAGAGGAGTGAATTCTTCCTTCTTAGTTAGAATCATAAAATATTTGAACTGGAGAACATATTATAAATATTTTATTCATTCATGTCCTTAAATAATAAAGAAACCAACTTACCAACAAAGGTCAGTGATTTGTCTCAAAGGAATGTGAGCTGGAAAAGAGAAAATGCAATATTCTTTTCCCCACATCAAACTTCAAACATTTCATTGTCAGAAGAGTTGCTAATGCTCATACAAGGTATTGAAACCTTCTCTAGGTTAAAAGATTATTCTAGATTTGGTGTAGCACCCAAAAGAGAAGGATTGTTTTTTTCTCCTGGAATCTAGGAAAATCAAATTTTACACTGCTAGAGTTTATGGCCCAATGTTAATTACATTTTGTGTTCCTCTAGCTTAGGTGTACTTATTAGGCATGCTTTATTGTAGAATAATTTCTAGTGTGCAGTGCTGACAGGGTATGAATGTCTGGTAACTGAATTATGGCAAACAAATAATGAAATAAAAAGATTGAAAAGAATTATTGAATAGAGTAGTACATTTATCTGTCACTAACAGCCTGAAACAGAATTTATCCACTGAGTATTTACTGAACGCTTCTCTGTATTGAGCACCATTTCAGGTAGCAGGGAATCAGATGTGAGACAGTGTCTTACCTTTTCAAACTCATGTTCCATTGTGGGGAATATATAATGCAATATCAAGGAATGGTTAGTTCTGAGAATAAAGGAGAGCAGGAAGAAGAGGCAGTGAGTCATGGGCTGGAAAGAACTATTTTAATTAGTAACGCAAAATGTTTAGGGAAATCTCTGAAATAAAGCATTAAAATAGAGATCTGAAGGAAGCCATCAGGCAGTCATTTGGATTTCTGAGAAGAATAAAGGCAGACTCCCTGAGCTGGGGAGTGATTGATGTCTTGAAGAGAATTGGAGAGGCCAGTGCTAGGTGATGGTGAGAGAGGGACAGGAAAAAATTGTCATGGGGACCAGATCACATAAGGCCATGGTTAAAAGATGAATTTACTCAGCAAAGAGAAGGCATGAGACTATCATAAAAAATAGACAAATATTAAATCTAACATCTCTGCTGCAGTATGTATAGAAGATACTATGCCTATGGGGAGGAGAAAAATGGCAGCAATGAAAACACACACAAGGCTGTTGTGATAATACAAATTAAAGAAATGATAGCTTGGTCTAGCGCCAGTGCTTTGCAGTGTGAGCTTTTTTTGAGGAGCCTCTACAAAAACAACGAAGTCCAACCCATAGCAACTAAAAGTAGATGTAGGCGAGATCCAGCATCAGTAATTTTAAGTGAAGCAATTTCAATGTGGAGCCAACTTTGAGAATCATTGTGTAAGTTAATAACCATAAAAAATGAAAAAAGTGTTTGGATTTTCCTTATATTTAATGATTCTAGAGTAGCAGAGTTTTTGTACTGGTTGTATGTAGAATAGAAGAGAATAAAGGAAGTCAAGAATGATGCCAGAAGTATTGGCCTGGAAACTTATAGTTAGGTGAAAATGTGTCAATTGAAGAATTTTCTATATCCATATTATGTATTCTGAGTAACTACTCTAAAGATTATAATATGAAATGTATTAACTATTGTTATTCCTCTATTATCTTGTTATGAAATTTTGTTTCATAAATTAAACAAAACTTTTGTTTCCATAACATTAAAAAGTAATAAAATTACACCTATTTTTTCTGATTTAAAAAGGAAAAGATACTGAGGGGAGATAATTTTGGGAAGCACAAAAAGCAGAAAAATTTAAAGCCATTCAAATTTCCTGCAGTTAGACATAATATTATTATCATTTGAAACATACTAAAAGTTAGTGAAACGCTTCATTATCTTTTCTGATTGCAGTGATTTTAGAAATGTATCGTACAAATTCAGACAATATAAAATGTGTAAGAAAGAGCTGGCCAGATAGCTCAGTGGACTAAAGTACCTGCTTAGCCAAAGCGCAGCGGCCAGGCTTCAGATTTTCTTTAACACATTTTTAAAATGCATTTAGTACAGGGTTTATAAAGTCTCACTATACAGGTTGGACTCCTAGTGATTTTCCTCTTTTCAGCCTCCCAAGCACCAGGATTACACGTGCACACCACCACACCCAGTCTCAGTCGTCATCTCCACACCCTCCAGGGGCATAGCTGGCACGGTATATGGGTGATCCATCCCCGGTCCCTGCACCTGCCTAAATAGGCACTTTATTCAGATGAACTATCTGGCCAGCCCTCCATATAATTATTAAATTTGCTCAAAATGATGATGCATGGTATCATTTTGTGATAAACCCACTCTCACACACACCACAGAAAAAGAATGTTTTTCGTATTTGAGGTGAAAGAGAATCTGTTTTCTGAGTCCCAGTTTCAAATTTAGGAGAGCAGGATATGCACATGTAGGGCTTACTGGCTGTAGTTCACTTCATGGATACATCTTTGAAATCCCATAAAAAGTAGCAATTGTACAATGATCTAGCTTAAAATATGCAAAGAAAACTTCATGAAAATAAAAATTTTATGTTGGAAGAGAGGAGGCTCATCTGAATCACTGTATTAGAAGTTAAGTATTTGAATCTAGTATAGGTCATGCTAACCAACATTGCATTTTACTAATTTACTCCTCAAATTTAGTCATGGTTGTATTAATCCTCAAAAAGAACATCACATGAAAGCTAACTAGCAATAACAATCTCTGTATAAAATAATAAGATGCAAAGAGGAAAATCTAGTCAGTATAATTTCACTTTTTCTAATTCATCACAAGCTCATAGTTGATATTTATAATGTCCTTCTTCTACTACAGGTACATCTTTAAATCTGCACCTCTATCAATCAGTTTCTTTACTTTGTAGTGAACTAATTAAAGTATCTGAATTCTCAGTGGTCAACTTTATTCTGTTGGTTTTCTGTTATCTTTCCATATCGAGTATTGCTATTACTTGAATCTGTTTGATATTCTCCAAAGGCTCCTGCGTAAGAGATAGTGGTGGAATTAGAAGATGGGGTGGACTTTTCAGGGGTGGGGACTAGTGGGGAGCTCTTTATGCCACTTGAGGTATGGACTTGGGAACTCATTTCTCTCAGCTTTCTGACTTAAGATACAGTCTTCTGGTTTTCTTTCAACCTTCTACCATCTTGTGCTGCCATCTGTTTCTTGTAGGAGTCCCCTCCAGGTTCTTGTCTCAGTCCAAAAAGTCAGTATTTGTAATCCCAAAGGTATGTTATTGGAATCCCATCAAGTTAATTCCAATCTACCACTCCCAGTGCAATCCATGGTGAAAGTAAAGACACTAAAGCATATTTAGAATTATTGGGAAGCCAAAAGCCCTACGTCCAGCCATGAAGATGGCTTTCTGAAACAAAGAGAGCGACCTAGAGCCTCACCCAATTTTATTCAGTGGGGGAGGCTTGATGAGGAATGATTGAGATTTGTGGGAAGTAGGTGAGTACTGTGAGCCGAGCTAGGATATGCAGAGAATAATCTTCATAATGCTATTGAGAAAGTATCTAATGCTTTGGATATTCCAGTGCCCCAGCTTTGATGTAGTCTTTCAAGCCCCAGGGAGTCATAGCCCTCTGTCTCCAGCCTCAATCCCAGCTAGCAGCGTGGAGCATTAGCTCTCCCTCCTGTCTCGACCTGGCTCACATTAAAGAGCAGCAGGCGTAGGTTACCAGGGAAACACACATGCCACTTTCAAAGACTACTACCAGCACCTTGGCTAGACCAATATACATTGCTTAAGGCCAGTTGAAAGAATAGACAGAAGTCCTAGCCAGCTGTGTACATTTTTTTTTTTTTTTTTTGGTGGGCCAGGGTTCAAACTCACGACCTTGCACTTGCCAGGCAGTCACTTGTGCTACAGAGCAATGTCCCCGGTCCCTAGCTGTGTACATATTGATACAAGGAAATAGGGTCAAGCTCAGTCAAAATAGAGATAGTTGCCCTTCTTTCAAGGAGACCTGCTCAGGGGGTCCTCCACACTTCTCTCTCCAGATAACAAAACAATGGCTGGGGGGATAGCTCCATGGCACAAGTGCTTGCCTGACAAGTGCAAGGTCATGAGTTTGAACCCCAGTCCTGGGAAAAAAAAGAAAAAACTAGCCACAAAGCAATGAGTCTACCTTAGCTTGAACTTGGAGTCTCCAACACAGTGAGCTGAGGCAACCTGTCCCTGCATAAATGGCTTAATTGGTATTTTAGTATAGTAGTGGAAACTGACTAATACAGAATGTCACAGCTGACAAGTGTCTCAGAGTCATGACATTTGTGATAAAAGTCTTCCTTGTTCCTATTGCATAGCGGTAATCTAATTTCCCCTTGATAATCATAACACATTATCACAGCCAATAATCTTCATCCTTGCTTTTCATTTAAGTGGCTTAGAGAGCTCACAGTGAGTGGTCAGAATCTTAGTTTTCAAGTTAATGGTATTGTGTTCCCTAGTACATTTCTCTCTTAGAAATCAAGATCAACTGGGCTAAATCCAGAAATAAAATACCTTTTTTAGTGTGGTAGCAAAATGTTCTTCTTCTTTCCTTTGATTCTTTGACCTAGGCATTCTAACTGTGAAAGAAATAATTGACTCCTACATTTTAGAAGACAGAATCTATTTATCTCATGATTTTGCCTGCCTCATGATACCACAATCCGGGATTCACTTTGTAATTCCTCAACACTATCAAACAAGATATTCTGATTAATGAAATAACTGTTAAAGTAAATCACTGTCACAGTTCCTTGGGTAATGAATGGTTATTGTGTGTGTCAGAATTATCCCTGTTGAAGGGGCTTATAGGAGCAACTCACAAGAAGAGGAAGGAATCTTTTAGGTCTAGACATGGGAAACGTGTGGCATCTGGAGATAACAGTCCAGAAGAGGTGTATGGACAGAGTGCAAGATGATAACTGTATTGTTGATGGCAATGAGACCCTGCACTGGTCAGTATCCCCCTGTCCCACACCGAGCATTTTTAATAGGAAGAAAGGAGTGTTCCAAGGTGATTAACTGTCCATCAGGATTCCAAATTGCTTTAGGCGGCTGAAGTGGGGTTGGAACATGATTGGTGGTTAGGCACATAGGCAAGTCTTAGCTAATACCTCTGGGAGGAGAATTTTCAGAACTTCCGGGCTGTGATTACAGTCTCAGACTGATGCAGATGCATGTTTCACTTGGAGAAAGTATAGGGCTAAGCAAGAGGAAGGCTTACTGGCTTGGTGACAAGGCTTTATGTTTGGTGAGATGTTCCCCCAGGCTGAAAATTCATACCTAGAAGAAGGGGTTAGAGGTAAGAGTCCCAGATGCCCCAGTGATGGTAACTTTTTGACAGAGCAAACTTTTGAAGGCAGTGAGTTCTGTTCCACTGTCTACCAGGAAAAGAATAAGTTTGCCCCCCACTTTTGTGATGGCTGTGGGTTCTCAGGTTCCCAAGTTGATAGTGTTAAATCTGTGTTACTCATCCAGGTCTGACAGGGCAAGGAGAAGTTTAGGTTGAGAAGGGCCTGGTTATTCAGGTCTCTTTGTGTCTCACAGGTGGAGGGAGCATTTATTTTTTGTGCCTGTCACTCTCATAACTCTTGGCCAGAGAGGATGATTTGTCTGTTATATTGGATTTTCTTAATGACGTCAGATGCTTTTTTAAAAATCATGTGTCTGAGTAACAGTGATCGATGTTTTCTTTTTTTTTTTTTCTTTTTTTGTGGCCCCCTTTGCTGTCTTTGAGAAACTCTTGACTAATTTTATGCTTCTAGGTAGAATGACTTTTGGGATAGGTCATGGCAACTCATTTGTCAGAATGACAGCCCAATTTTTCCTCAGTGAAAATCCTGAACATATAATTGCTGGCAGTCATCTTGGGAGAGCATTAGATGATGCCATCTGAACAGGAAAGAAGCAGAAGTCACTGGTGGGAGGGCTTATGTGGTCAAATGTAGGCAATGGCTAGCTGGAAGAAGTTCAGGAGCTGGAAGTGGGTGACCTGGGAGCAGAGTGAAGCTGTTGGCGCTGGCAGCACATGCAGTGGTTGATGAAGGTGTCTAGGTGGAATTCTCAGGAAGAATGGGCCTTTCTTTTCTGTTATTTTGAGATTCAGGGAGCAGTTTGTTTCATTTTTAGCTGCATAAAAGCCTCCTCTCTGCATTCAGGTGCTGCGGGCTTTGGGTAATTAATTCCCATCTCTGACTTTCTGTGTGTGCCTTGTGTATCCTCATATAAAGAATCTTCCTTGTCTTTATCTCCATTAGGAAGTTTATATTCTAATCAACCACTTCTAGTGCAGCCCATGGTTAGAATAAAGCCACTAAAGCATATATTTATGGGGAGCCAACAGTCCTAAGTCAAGCCATGGTGATGGCTATCCAGAACAAAGGCCTTGATCCAAGGCCAAACTTAGATTTTGTTCATTTCTGAAAAAAGGAATGGCTTGAGCATGAGTAACTGTGAGAATGGCAGGAAATAGTTAAGTGTTATGAGCTGGGATAAGTAGGAGGCCTGTATTTTTCTCTACAATATGTAGAGAAGGATATGCAGAGAGTAATTTGCACTACAAAATTGAGATAGTATATGTTTTGGGGTTCAGTGCTTCAGCTCTGATGTGTAATCTTGCAAGCCCTAGGAAGTCATAGCCTCTATCTTAAGGCTTGATTGCAATTGATAGTGTGGAGCATGGGCTTTTCATGCCATCTTGACCCGGCTCATGTTAAAGAGCAGCAGGTGGAGTTTTCCGGGAAACATGTGTTCTGTCTTCAATGATTATGACCAGCACCTTGGGTAGACCAGTATGCATTACTTAAAGCAAATTGAAGGTATAAGGAAAAATCCTAGCTGTCTCTATACATATTAATACAAGGAAATAGAGTCAAGCTTAGCCAAAATGGAGATAATTTCTCTTCATTTGAGGGGAGTTGCCCAGCTGGTCCTTCACACTTTTGAATGATGACACAGCAGAGAAAGTGGGGGTGCCTCTTTGAGCTCTATCATTCAGATCCCCACTTGGCCATGTCCCTCTTGGGTTAAGAGTGGGAACTCAGTTATGCCATATGTAGATTGTCACAGAACTGTAGTTGAGGCCCAATCAGCCACTGCAATGAGTGCTTCCCGGTCTTGGTGCACAGACAGAGCGGCCTATGCCTTATACTGTCCATTCCATTCACTCACAGATTCATTCAGCAGCATCCAGAAGTTAAAAATTCCAAACATCTTTCCTTGAGAATGGTCCTGACAGATGAGAGTTGCTCAGACTCCACTTCTCAGGATGAGCAGGACTGACAGGCAGACTAACTGGGGGAGCCCCCAAAGGTCTTGCCAGAATCAGGCAGGCAGGCAGGCAGGCAGGCAGGCAGGCAGGCAGGCAGACAGACAGACAGGCAGGCAGGCAGGCAGGCAGGCAGGCAGGCAGGCAGGCAGGCAGGCAGGCAGACAGACAGACAGACAGACAGACAGACAGACAGACAGACAGACAGACAGACAGACAGGACTGTGTCCCTCCTTCTTTAGGGATTTGATGTAAGCCACTTAAGTGGGGAACCAACAGTCCTCCGCCAGACCTCTGAGGAAACTCAAGAAATTTGAGGGCGTGGCATGCTTTCCTGTTCTGACCTGGAGATGTCCTTGTTCTGTCCATAAGCGCTGCAACCAGTGATCAAAGTGTTCAATGTGGTTTGTCTTCTCAACCGATGCACCAGATGTAAGAACAAGCGGAAACAATGAAAGGACACTCATGACTTTGCAACAGATTTGTATTATATTGACCAGCACTGATTGGGGTCATTCACAAAATATCTAATAGTATAGGGCTCTAATAATATAGGGCTCACATGGGATAAACAAGCAGGAATTAGGGATGCAGAATGACTTCTCAATTGGGGATCTCTAATAATATAGGGCTCACATGGGATAAACAAGTAGGAATTAGGGATGCAGAATGACTTCTCAATTGGGGAATGACTCTTACAATATGCATCACAGTGGCCAGCTGTGCATTGCAGTGTGCAGCCATTTCTGATAATATAAATTAACAGGAAATGTAGCCAGGATGGATCATTCCCTGAGCAACTAACAAACTGAAGTATGCTAGCTGGCAGTGGGGGGTGAGGATCTGCTGTAGCATGATCAGTCTGAGTGAAAGTTCTTGTTGTTCTGCTCTTAATAACCTCCATTCCTGCCACTCTGTGACCAAATACTTGGTCTTTTCGAGCAAGCACTTGAGTGGTTTAGTATAGAGTCTGTCATTTATCGTTATTATGCATTTCCTCTTTTCTTGATGCTCTTAACGAGGACTCATAATGAGCTCAAATATTCTTACTCTCTGGCTTGTTCTTAGAGGTTCCTCTGGTTATTCTAAATGCTTATGAAATCAATCTTCTAATGCTATTCTTTCACATTTCCTGACCATTCACTGTTGGCTGCTGACTACAAGTCACACCAGAGCTGACTTCTGTAATTTTCAGGTTTTACAAAGTGAAATACCAGGTGATCTGCATGAAGTGCTACCTACTGAGAAGCTTACCTCATTGCTCTCTTTAAATGACATTGCTGAATGAATATGTAGTTCTCACAACTTACTACCAGATTGTGAAAACATAAGGATCATCTGCAATCTAGATTGTTATACTCCTTACTCATATGATCAAAAATAATTCCCCATGAATGCCTGAACATGGATTAGGGAGGGGAAGCAGTGAATCAGGAGTTGATGACATGGGACAGTGAGCCCCTGCAATGCACTCCTGCCATCTAATCTATAAGCCTGTTCACCTATACATCATATTCTCATGATTATTTGCTCTTCCTTGTGGGTTGGGGCTACAGGTGACACCAGTTGTGAGTATTTCATATTCCATGACCAGAAATACAATTTCCATTAGGAAAAAGAGCCAAGAGCCATTTTCAAAAAAAGAACATAACTGTCTAAGTAAAGTGCCCCCCTCATCATCACTTTGGGTTTGTATGGTGAATTCTTTTTAGAATCTTTCCATGGGCTTTACCCAACATTTCTAATTGCCAAAATAACTGAATATTGTTGGATATGCTGGATTATAAAGCTCAAAGGCCAAGTTTACTATAGCTTGGTCTTGCTGCAGAACTTTCCATGGCTGTAGGTTCCATCTAAAAGTGCAACCTTGGTGTTAGCTAGTACATATGAGATATAAATTCAAATATCCATTGCCTCAAAAATCCAAAGGGACCTATGAGAAATAATAGCCCTTTTTAGATGATAGGTCAGTTTAGATTTCAGCAACCTGCTTTGTACTTTGGAAGAGATGTGTAATCATAAAATGGTTATAATATGATAGAGCCTTTTGTTATGTTATCCATTTAAGCTATGATGCTTTTCTTTAAAGTCATAATATATTAAAGGTTACTTAAAGTATCTGGCCATTCAGAAATAGACCTAAAGGATCTATCTCTCGTTCTCCTCTCCCCAGTCAAGGGGCCAGAAATGAGCCCTGTACGATGAGGGAAACAGCCAGTACAGGTGGTAATTACACTATATAGCCACAGAATCCATCCCTTCCCTATTTTTTCTGCCCTGTGGCTGCCAATAATTGATCATAGTTCTCTTTCTGTGTCTAAATATTATCTCAATATTCTTAGCATGACCTTGGGCAAGTCAATCAATTGATAAGAATTTACATCTGTTTATTATTCTGGAAGACTTCTGAATGAAAATAACTGAAGTATGTCCTAAAATGGCTTTGTTGAGTAAGAAGGTCCTGGATAAGATCTGCTATTGGAGAAGTATTGTGTAGATGGCCTAGTTTCCCGTTAGATTGCTTAAACTTTAGAAAATTTCTTCCTATTTCTAGGTTCTTAGAGCATTTACTTCACAAATCTTTTCTCCTTTTTTTTTTTTTTTTTGTATTTTAGAGAAGGGTCTATGAGTATTCAGGGTCTCACTACTATATTGGACTCATAATGATCCACTTGTTTACCGTCTCCCAAGAGCTGGGATTACGGGTGTGCACCAACATACCTGGTCTCAATTGCTGTCTAACTGGGCCCCAGGGATGAGGCTGGTATGGCAGGCCCAGGGATTGAACCCCCAACCCCTGTGCCTGCTTGCAGGTTCTTTAATTCACTGAGCTATTTGGCCAGCCCCAGAAATCTCTATTTTTAAAAAAGAATATTTTATATATTTCTTTGGTATAAGATCTCACTACACAGCTTGGGTTCATAGTGACACTCTTGCCTTATATTCCCATGGGCTGCGATTAGATGCATGCACCCCTACACCTGGTTTCCAAAGTTGGCTTGGTGTGAATAGTCATAGCATGTGGTACCAGAGGCCAAACATGCATCCCTGTGCTTGTCAGGCAGGTGCTTAGACCACTGAACTGTCTCCCCAGCCCTAGAAAAATTTATTTTGATATGTAAATATTCTATTAGCTTTGCCAGTCTTCAAATCCAAGAATGTTCACATGAATAAAGACATAAAAATGACCAACAGGTATATGAATAGGTGCTCAGTATAACTAATAATCATAGGATGCCAAATACAAGCAAACATAGTTAAAATGACTTATCAAAGTAATATGAGATAGCAACTATTGGCAAGTTAGAGAAAAGACGAACCATGAACATTGCTGATAGGAATATAAATAGATTCAGCCATTACAAAACAAGACGGAGATACCTAAATAAGTTGAAAACAGAGCTATCATATGATCTATGTGGATATATCTAAAGGAAATGAATGGATAGATAAAGAAGCTGGAGTACATATATCCAGTGGAATATTATTCAGCTGTAAAAAGGACATTCTGCTATTTGTCATATAAGGAACAAAACAGCATGTTATGCTAAATGAAATAGGTCAAGTACAGAAAGGATAGTTTCTAAAAAATGGTTTTGGTAAATTATGTATCTATATCTAGAAGCATGAAACTATGCCTCTAATTTTAAAAATTAAATAAAAAGTATATTAAAGATATAAATGTAATAACTGAAGCTGTAAAGCTTTTGGAAGAGGACATAGGCAGAAATGCTTCAGAACATTAGAATAGTTCACCCAAAATACAAGAAACAAAGGGATAAATAGATGGGATTATATCAAGTTAAAAGCACTTTTGTATGGCAACAGAAATAGCAGTGTGAAAACAGAACAAAACAAAACTATACCTCTGACAGGAAGTTGATTCATGTCCCAATACGTAAGTAACTGAAAATAATTAATAAAAAATACTCTATTTTAAACTTTGGCAATAAGCCTAAATAGACACTTATTCAAAAGCATACAGAAGAACATGTGTATGAAATTGGCCACCATCATTAACCACTGGAGAAATGCAAATCAAAAGTACAATGAGATATTTTCTCATTCCACAGAAAATGTGGCTATCAAATGACAAAATGCGTGTGCAGACAAGTATATCAAGCAAAGCAGAGCCATACATTGCTGGTGGGAATGTAAGTAAATGAAGACAATAAAAAGCAATATAAAAATTCAAAGCAGGTTGGATTTTGTCGGGAAAAGCTTCAGAGACAATGTGATATATCTGAGTGTTGTATATAAGCCAGGGATTTACTACAAGACAAGAAAATGGAGAAGGAGAAGAAGATAAAATGTTTAGAATAAAGTATCTGAGCTTTCTAACCCGAGAAACATAGGGACCAATTTCTTTATCTACACTTCCACTTGGAAGTCACTCACTTGGCTTTACAGTGAAATCCAGTGTGATGCAAATGAACTGATAACTAGATGATTGCTTAGATTTGTGAACATTTTCTCATGATACTACCAATACAGTCCTCCCTTTTTGGTCAGGCAGTAATGTTCTATCATTACTTATTTGTTCCAGTTTATTCTCAATATATAGTTAATTAAACTTGGAATAATTTATTCCCTGTGCTTTGTAGAATAAGAGAAAAATCAATGTGACTGAGTAAAATTTGAAAGAGGGAACACTTTAAGCGTGGTTTAATTATTTTTCTGCTTGTCTCTTTGAGATTATAACTCTTTCAAATTACAACTTTGACATCTCTACTTTAAAGTTCTATGGTTTATTCATCAATAATATCAAGCTCATGCCCCTTGACAGAGATAAAAGTAAATTATTTTAAAATATGGTTAGTGTATAATATGTTTATTTATGTCCTATCTTCAAAACTTTCATATGAATGCATACAACATACTCTAATAATATAGGAAACAAAAATGAAATGTTGCTGTTTAGAATATGTCAGCATATCTAATACACTGAATAGATATTGGATTTTAAGTTAACCTTGACACTGATAACAATTACTGGTGCTGTCTTAGTCACAATTATTTTAGCATTTAGAAAAACGATTTTTTTTTTTAAAACAGATCAGTCCTTCATGAAAATCCCAATGAGAAAATGTCAAACTCTGTGGAGATTCTAGAGAATTTTAAAAATTTCTTAGATTTAGTAGGAAAGCTTTACTAGCAAAGCTTGAGTACTCAACCCCTAAAAGGATATTCACTGGACAGTGTAAAAAGAAACTATTTACAAAGATGTTTAAAGAAACCAGGTTCTTGAGAGACTGAAGTTCATATTTCACCCGTGCTTATTGGAAAATGGAATCAAGCGACACATGTTCAGTGCAAATGACAGAAACTGTGCCCATGGAATACATAAAATTTTATGAACTGTCTTGTGCACTTTCCAAGTTGGGTTTGTTATATGGGTTTGTATCAGTTTCTTGTGTTTTTAGGGGCTTTATGATAGGGTATTTTTTAGTAATTGTTGACTCATACTGCTCAAAACATTTTAAAGTAAAATCTGAATCAATGTATTATAAGTAAAAATAACATCATGTCCTTGTTGGCCTTATTTATATGTACCAGACAGAAAAGAGATATTATTCATATGACATAGAAAATTATATTTTAGTTCTGGTTTCTTCCCTCATAATAAGGACAGTGGACTACTTTTGAGAGAAAACAGTATATACTACATCTGGATGATGCTTTTCCATATGGGGAGAGTAAAATCTTGGCAATTCTCACAGGTTTTTTATAGTAAATCATGTATTTCTTGATGAAATGAAAATTGATGCATTTTCCAGTACAAAGAAATACTATTTTTATCTGAAGTTGAATGAATTTATCAACTGTATGCGAAGTTAGAAAGTATGATTCACAAGGCTCCCCACACTTCTGGCACCCATTGAAGGTTTTAGGATTTTCAAGATCTCTTTTGGAGTTCATAGTTTGCTAGAAAGACTCACATAACTCTGTAAATGCTTTTTTGTAGTTATTGTTTATTATAGTGGAAACATTAAAATCAGCTCATGAAAGACGTACATAGGAGAGGGAAATCCAAGACAAGGCCAGATGCGAGGTTGCTGTTGTCCTCGTCCTATAGAGTCATGAAGAACATTACCTTCTTAGAAACATTATGTGACCACACATGGGGAGGATTGTTGACTAGAGCAACTTCTCTCATCCTTGGTATCCAGTGATTGATACTGGGCCTCCTGATTGAACTTTAGTTTCTGTCCCCTTAGAGGTAGTTGTCATGTGGCTCAAAATCTCAGCCGTAAATCACACTTCTGGCCTCTTCAGAGGCTAATGCCCCAGGTAAGCACAGGATACTTCCTGGACATCAGTTCCAAGGCGACTAAGGTGAAACTCAGACCTATCTTCAGTTTTTCAATTTAAAGAACCAGTACAAGCCGGGCGTGGTGGCTCACGACTGTAATCCCAGCACTCGGGAGGCTGAGGCAGGAGGATTGGTGCGAGTTCGAGACCAGCCTGGGCTACAAAAGTGAGCTGAAGGCCAGCCTCAACTGCATAGCGAGACCCTGTCTCAAAAAGACAAAAAAAAAAAGAACCAGTACAGGTAGAGTCTGTCTTTTAGAAAGTGACTTTTTTCTTCCTTGTAGAAGCTTCATGAATTGGAAAAAGTGACCAGTTTATTTTTATATTTGTGTGTGCCTGGGTATGTAATCCCAAAAGCTGTTTCTTCTGTGCTTCAGTTGAATGCAAAATGAAACTGGAAAAACAATGCTGACTATTTCACTATATTATAATGAAGCCTAAGATAAAAAAGATGTATGAAAGTGCTTCACAAAATATCGTACAAATGTGACTTATGATATTTAATAAATCTTAAGAACAGGTTGAGGTTATGAGTAGTCAAACTACTTGGGTTACTAATTATGGAACTGACAATGTAAACATTATTGTGAGCAAGGGTGTAACTGTCTTAAATAAAATTTAGTGCTACAATATAGTGTATGCATACTTAAATATTTTATTACAGATGTTGTAGTAACATAAAGATAAGATTGAAGGACAGTTGGTGTCTAGACATAGTGAGATATGGACAGAGCCTGGGGAGGGCTGCCTTCTGTTGCTCAGGAGTCCCAGAAAGCTGGGGCTTAAGGTTGTAGATGGAGGCTCGTCCCATGGGTGCCCTGATCTTCGTTTAATTGCTATATGACACCAATGGTTGCCTCCTCTCCTGCTTGAAGTATTATCAGTGAGCATTTGCGTGAGCTCAGTGTCTGGAATATGCTGTATCTATTAAAGTAGTGATGTATATTACTTAGCTTTTTTTTTTTTTTTTTTCAATGCCGAATAAAAAGAAGTGTCTTCTGAGGCTCTGGGGTCACTGGAAGAGAAATCTCAGAGTCCTCTGAAGCTACATTCATCGGGTCTTCTCGTCATTTCTTTTGGCAGCGACACATATCATACAAATGGCATGCAACGCGGGGTATGGAAGACGACCAGGGGTGAGTTAAGAGAGGCCTCACTGGGTGGGAAAAGTACCCCCAGAGTAGGCGAGACCACCGGCAATAACTCAGAGTAATGGGAAATTCCTCTTCAGGAGAAAATAAGTACGTCTGTCTTCTTCAGACATTACTTAAAGGAGCGAGGGTAAAAGTGAAACCAAAGAGTTTCAAAGGATTATTTACCCTTATAAAAAAGCACTGTTACTCGTTTCAGCCTACGGGAAAGGCTTCTCTAAACCTAAATGTATGGAAACAGTTTTTGAAAGCTCTGCATAAAGCACATCAGCAAGAGGAACGTATTCTTTTGAGTGTGCAGTCTGACTCTGAGGAGTCGAGTCTGAAGCCTGTTCCTCAGACTTGGCAAGGCAGTACTATAAAGGTTCCAGCTGAAAAGGAGACTGAGGAACATGGGGGCAGCACCGCATCTCTTCATTTGTCCTTGTTAAATGAAAAATCTAAATCAGAGTGTCCAAAAGTAAAACAAACATTTCCGGCTCTTCAGCCTCTGTTCTCTGATTCCAGGGACTTTTCTGATGCTCATAGGACTGAGTTGGAGGAGACAGATAATAACTGGGATTTATCACATCGTGTGAAACATTTGACACAATTGGTATCTAAGTTGGTGGAGCGATTAGATGTTGCAAATCCACCTTCAATGCTTGCTAAAGTTCAGCCTTTGCCTCCTCCCCCAACTAATCCCTCTGCTTTTTTATGTGAGCATAAAAAACCTATCTGGGACCACAGTGTACTGTCAGACTGTACCATGAGGCCAGATCTGAAGAAGAAGTTAACTATAAGGAGGCTAGATCCAGACTGGGAGCTCTTCAAAGAACTGACTAAATGGAAATCTAAGGTCTAAATAGGTGGCAACAAAACATAATTATAAAATATGCACATTAATTATAAAAAATATTTTATTCCTTCCAAATTTTTCTAATAAGAGATGTCTAATACTTAGCAAATAACAAAATCTGACTAGTCTACTTATAAATGTTGCCAAAAAATTTGTGCACTCTTAATTTTATAAAGATATTTATGTGTCTGTGTGTCTATGTGTTTGTGTGTCTTTCAATGAACAGCTGTTCCTTTTCTTTCTTTTTTTTTTTTTTTGATGATTTGTTTTAAATATAATTTGAGATATAGACTTAAAAGCATGCTTTTTCCTAAATTACCAGGTAGTCAAAATGATATTAAAATTGATTTATATACAATACATCATAAAATTTAGGCTAATTTAATAAAAATTCCCTAGAGAGAGAAAAATTTATTTAAAAAGACTCCAATTGATGAATGTGTGGTTTGGCCAACCTTTTATTCATTAATGAGGAGCTCCCAAAAGTCTCTTAGGAGACACCTTCAATAAATTAGTCATTGGTTAAAACAAAGTTTTTCAAAATGTTACAATGAGATTTTCTCTTTAAAGGTAGTTTTTGTACAAAACTAGATTCAAAAACAAAGGTCTTCTTATGAGTATGACAATCCACTGTTGTTAATCTCATGATATATTAAATGTATTTAGGATTCCAGGTATACAGGTCTTTCAAAATGTTAAACAAAGGTTGTTTATTGGGATAAGACTTTTTCTCAAATTCAAACTTCTGCCTTCTATGAAAAACTTGCAATATATGTCTAAATTAAGGTTGACTAAGAAATATTTTTTGTGTTTAAAATAGAGATGATTGATCAAAGGTATTATGTCAAACCAAAACAGAATATTTAAAGTATATCACAAAATGGCATCAGGATTGTCTTACTGGAATGTTAAATATGGTGTTGATTTCTCAATTTCTGTGTAAAAATATGTAACTTTTACCTGTTAATATTCTATAGAGACTTAAATATTAAAATATCCATGGACAATTAAAAATGAACTAATAGAAATTTAAAGGAAATGTTCACTAAATAAAAACGGGGAGATACTACGGGAATACACATGTGTACTCCTAGATTAGTTCTTCAGAAAGCTCTATTTATATTAAAACTTTTTAAAGAAAATAACTGCCAGACATCTGCTTCAGACTGTCATTGGACAAAAGAAAGACTGAAGAAGTGATTTGGGTGCAAATCCAAAGACAAAGCCTATAAAATGAGCAAATGCAAATATTTTGAGAAAAAAGATAGTACCAACTTATTTCTTGTTATGGTCGTTTTGTTGTCACTCCCAGTAGCATTAAAGGTAATTTTAGATATTGGACTTATATTCCAAATCCACCACTCAATAAAGGAGTTCACTGGTGCGACTTTAATACAACCATAAAGTAAATAAAAGTTCCTAGTTACTCGGCTCTTATTATGCTTGGGGACTAGCAGTGTCAGCAGAAGAAGGAACCAAAATTCCATTTTATGAGATCAGAGTAGAAGGCTGGCCTCTTTGTATCGAGAATGGAGCTTATTGCTTAAATCAAGCACAAGAGTCTGGTTATCTGTAGTAAATAATAACACTGGGGATAAGGGAAGAAAAAAAGGGACTTTCTCTTCTCCAAGTAAAAAACTTTAAAGGTATAGATGCTGATGGAATGTTTCCACTGCCAGATCTGCCACCCTGCCAGAATACCAATGTTGCTTATCTCAGTGATTGGGTACATTGGGAAGTCTGTAGAGGAGAGGCAGCCCAGGTGTTGGTTAATACTTCCAGTGGAATTGTCATTGATTGGAGCCCTTATAGCTCTGTCCGTATGGATGATGGAAGAGAAGGAGTTAAGATGGAAAAGGAATGGCAGTGATGAGATTTACACTAGCGCTAAAAATGCCAATGAAACAATAATGTGGCATGGAGGACAAATGTTCCCTAGTGTCCCTCATATCTCTAGGGGACCAATTCAACATCATCTTTGGAAGTTAGTTACCTCACTAAATCATATGTCAGCCTGAAAAGGTTACATATGGAGGAATCAATCCTCCCATAATTTACATCTAAAATTTAAAAAGAACGCAACTCATTTTACTCAGGCATGTGTGTGTCTCTCTTACCTATTACTTGTAGGACCTAGTTATTGGAATCCTTCTAACTATACCATTACATGTTACCATTGTTCTTTATATACATGTTTTTAACGAGAATGTGTCTTTTCATGGTAAAAGTTATATCAGCCATCATTTCCCACATATTCTTATGACATTCATTTACAAGAACTTATAGCACATTCCCCAACATCTGCTGATGGTATTTCCATAATTACTTCTGAAATTACTAACTACCTGTCAACACAGGGATTATTACTATGAATAATGTCAAGTGAGTCACCAACATTGTACCATAGATATGTTGTACCATTTTGAACACATTATTTGTTAGTTACAATAAATATGGAGGTTATATACTCTATAGTTAGTGAATATGCAAATTTACTATTTGCATATATATTCGACACTAACTGAAAACTGCTTAGGATGGCAGAAGTACCTTTGAGTTTTGAGTTTTATATGAAAAAGAGATGTTCAGCTTCTTCAGTTCTTGTGTAAATATAAATTTCACTTAAAAAGCAACTAGAGCTACTTAGGAAACATTATGCTGTTTTTCACCATGGAAATGCTATTAAATTTAATTTTATAAATGTGTAATCATATGGGCAAGGATGACTTTTAGGGTTTAGGGATGAAAATGGAACCAAAGAAATGGGAAGCTGAAAACTAGTTTGATATACATGGAAAAATAAAAATTGACTATCTCATGGTGCCCGTGTAAGAAATAAGAGCAAATAAGTTTGGTTCACTTTTAACTTCTGTTTACTGTTCCAGGATTAAGAGACAGATGATACTTGAAGGATTATGATGTGTGAGCCTCTGAACTAAGTATTTTTATTTTGTTATCTCATTTAATCTAAACAATAATTGTCTCTGTTACTGATCTCTCATTGCTGGGACAAAATACCCAACACTGAAAATGAAGGAAGGAAAAATTTGTTTAGCTCAGTTAGTAGAGGTTTCAATCCATATTCTGCTGGCTCCAAGGCAGAGTAGTACATGGAAGGGAGCAAACTTTCATGGTGATGACAGACAGCAAGAGGGTAGCTGCTCATGGCAGTGGAAGGCAGCAAAACAGCAAGAGCAAATGGGATGAGTAGCAGCAACAATGGCAACAGAGAGCAAGTCAGTATCCCTTAAGTTGCATTGAGGCTATCTACTACAGCCTGGGTATAGTACTTAGTAATCCTAACAACACTTATACTCATAATCTTGGTGGATCACAAACTCTAGAAGTTGACCCCATGACTGTGTGAGGCTTTGGGGGACAACTAGACACAAACAGTAACAACAACCCACTGAAATAGGAATCATTATTGTTATTACTTCCAGGCTGTGGTTTAAAAGATCAAAGACCAAAAATTCCCATTGTATGGTGAAGGGGGGCCTTCTGGGATCTACGCTGAGTAATCAAAGTTGTTCATGAGCTCTATGTAGTTAAACTCAAAGGACATGTACTGATCCTTTTCTTATTTGACCCAGTAGTAGAATTCAAATACAAAACATCTATTCCTTGAAGTATTATTTTTCGTTCTTGGATTTGAGGATGATATACACTTCTTATTTTCCTTATTCTTGATATTCTTTGTGTTGGGTAATTCTCCCTGGAATCCTGAAGGCTCATTTCTGTCCTTTTTATTTCACTAGTGATTTGATGACTTTATTTACTTGAAAATATGCAATTTTCTCTTTAGGCAGTTGGTTTCTCATGCATATTTCTTTGTGGTCTTCTCTAGACTGAAGACCTTTGCTGCACTTCAGTGTCTCCCATGTCTTCCTCTATGCACAACTAAGTAAGACTTGAGGTCTTGGTTTGTACCTAAGAAGTCACTGAGGTCTTTAGTGAAATATACAGTAAACTCTAGCTTGCTAGATTATCCTGCACTTGAATTTAGGACTCAAAGTCCTGCTAATTATAAAGAATGTTTCTTGCTTTTATTCATTTTTCCCTCTGTCAGTATTCCCTGTGGCCTGTGTTATTTAAGAATTCTAGGGAAGGGACAGTTGTAGACTGAGGCAGTAGTCATATATTTCTGGGAGCTTTGGCTAAAAATATCTTTAAAAATTTAAACTCTATTTCAATTTTTAACTATTACATTTGTCCATTAGTATACTTTTTGAAGATAGTCATGTATGTATTAAACCTGGAGAATGTATAATTATTTTAGATCATAGATTTCAGTAGAATTTGAATATATCCTATCTGATTTGATATATTAAGGTACATACAATTTTACAAGACTGTTGGGTGGGGCTCACTTGGACCAAGATTGGATTTGTTTCTTGGAAATATGGAAGATGGTTTTAAAGAGGAAATAAAATTCTAAGTGTCTTTAAACTTTTTAAAAAACTATGGGGCAGTGCTCCATAGACAGAATGAAAGTATATTCATAGTTATGTGACAAAAGTGAATAGGCACAGTCGATGAATTATGAGAAGGCTGTGAGGTTTACCAGGTATAGTGGTAGGGACGATGCCAAATAGTAGGTAGAGTAAGAAACACAACATGTCTTGGATGTATGTGAGATTTTTATTTTGTCTTGAGTTATCAGTTGAATAAACGAATGAGGTTATCGCAACTAAATATCAATACTAGCAATTGAACTCCTATGTGAAAAAGTGTCATAGTGTGTTTCTTATCACCAAAGTTTAGAATTGGGCAAATGCACAGGTAGCTCTGAACAGCTGCAGATCACCATCTGTAGAGCTTTGCTTTGATGAAATGTGCTGCAAGGAGGAGCATAGCTCAAATGCTTGCTCCTTAAGAGCCTAGTTGATGAAGAAGAGAATTGAACTTTCTCAAACTTTCCAATCAGCATATTTCAAACTTTAACAGTTTGAATTAAACTGTTAATTTCAACAGAGGAATTAAAGAGCAATTTAGAATATCTTGAATAATCAGAACTCTGCCTTAGGATTTCATCTTCTAGACAATGGGAAATGACTGGGAAGTATTTAGCTGGAACTCAATCATTAAAATCAATGTAGAGGCACAAAATTCCCTAGATACCTAAAGCAAAAGCAACAAAAGTGGAAGCATAATATTAATATGAAATCATACTATGAGATATAGTTAGTGGTTCTGTATGTGGCTTGGTAAGTAAATATAGGGCAGATGAGCTTTTATTTGTAAGCTGTAAGATCCATCTACATTTCCAACTAGGGAAAGGCTTACAAGTGGCATTCAAATTGAAAGAATGTGAAGATATAAGGGTCAAGTGGAAAACAATGACAGTAGTGATGGACAGTAATTGGAATTGCAGAGGTCTTTCAGAGATGAAGTGAAGGTATTGATGTGAATGATATTATTCAGAATGATTAACAGAATTTTTTTGAGCTATTGGAGAGAGGGTTGGAGGGGGAAGGCCTGGCAAGAGAAGGAGAGAAAGAGATAGAGATAGAGATAGAGAGATAGAAAGATAGAGAGACAGAGAGATGAAGACAGTTAAAAACTCTAAGAGACCAAGACCAAGTCATTACAGGAGTGCTAGAACTTATAAACAAAAATGGAGAAGATAGACGAGAAGGTAGGTTCATTTAACAGTTGGACATAAAGATCTGAAGTTTGGAATAGTGTTTAGATTGTTGAATTAAATTTGAGCAACTTCAACATCTGTCATTCAGTGATATGACTTTACTATAAGATAAAGCATAGCCTTTCCGCGTTGCCCAGCCGGGGTCCATACGACGTTGTTCTTGATTCCCATCGTAACTTAAAGGGAAACTTCACAATGTCCGGAGCCCTTGATGTCCTGCAAATGAAGGAGGAGGATGTCCTCAAGTTCCTTGCTGCAGGAGCCCACTTAGGTGGCACCAACCTGGATTTCCAGATGGAGCAGTATATCTACAAAAGGGAAAGTGATGGAATCTACATCATAAATCTGAAGCGGACTTGGGAGAAGCTCCTCCTGGCAGCTCGAGCCATAGTGGCCATTGAAAACCCTGCTGAGGTCAGCGTCATCTCCTCTAGGAACACGGGCCAACGGGCTGTGCTGAAGTTTGCTGCTGCCACTGGAGCTACGCCTATTGCTGGCCGCTTCACTCCTGGAACCTTCACTAACCAGATCCAGGCAGCCTTCAGAGAGCCACGTCTTCTGGTGGTTACCAATCCCAGCGCTGACCACTAGCCCCTTTATGGAGGCATCTTATGTCAATCTGCCAACCATTGCTCTGTGCAACACAGATTCTCCTCTGCGCTATGTGGACATTGCCATCCCATGCAACAATAAGGGAGCTCACTCTGTGGGTCTGATGTGGTGGATGCTGGCCCGGGAAGTGCTGCGCATGAGTGGCACCATTTCCCATGAACACCCATGGGAAGTCATGCCTGATCTCTATTTCTACTGGGATCCTGAAGAGATTGAAAAGGAAGAGCGGGCTGCTGCTGAAAAGGCTGTGACCAAGGAGGAATTTCAGGGTGAGTGGACTGCACCAGCTCTGGAGTTCACTGCTGCTCAGCCTGAGGTCGCAGACTGGTCCGAAGGCGTGCAGGTGCCCTCTGTGCCCACTCAGCAGTTCCCTACTGAAGCCTGGAGTGCTCAGCCAGCCACAGAAGATTGGTCTGCAGCCCCCACTGCGCAGGCCACTGAATGGGTAGGAACCACCACCAAATGGTCTTGAGCTGTTCTGCCGACGCCTAAGCAAAATGGGAATGAGGCTGATGAAAAATAAAACAATTTCTAAAAAAAAAAAGATAAACCATAAAGAAAAGATAATATACTTCATATATAAGATATTAACTATAATAGGGAATAAACAATAAATAATCAAACTAGTGGGAGTCAGAGGTTGAGAAAAACTGGGAAAATAAAGAAATTTGGGCTAAACTGCATCAGAAATGCATCAGATAATTGTAAAAATGGTAGTTGCTGAGTGTTGAATGCCATTAATTATGTAAAACACTTGAAAATTGTGTTGAATACACTGTGAAGGGTAGTGTTCACTGAAAAGACTGCCGATATGCATTGAAGGAAGAGAATTGGCCAAAGTACATGGTGAAAATTTACTCACACTAACACAGAGCTATTCTTTTATTCATCCTTCCTTTTTTCTTTCTTTCATTTTACATTACAAATGCTACAAGATTTCACTAAACAAAGTAATAGGAATTCAACAATTGCTGTATTGTATGATGCTATCTTCGAATAAGTTGTTCAGATTAACATAGTTATTTAAAGAAAAAAAATCAAAACAAAATTATAACAAAGAAGTTGAACAAATTCAAAAGAGGCAAGAAAAAAATCAATGTGAAATTTTTTTTACAACATTAAGTGCTCATTTCAAAGTACCAGCAGAAATCAATACAATCATCCAAACTATTCTGCATATGTAACTAAATATATTATTTTCTTTTTTTTGTTTGCTGTTTACCTCATCTCAGTTTTTCCTTCCCATTGAAAAATTTCTTTACCTTCAACAGTATCTGCTGTACCTCTTAGATTTTTAGTACTCTTTCAGTGTCTCACACTAGTGAGATAATACAATGTTTGCACATATGGATCTCATTTATTTCACCTGTCAGCATAGTCTGTAGCTGCATGTATTTACTTTGAAAAGCCTCAACATTATCTTTTTTTATAGCTGAATGATACTACTTTGTGTAAAAATGCCATCTTATTTTTTGTTTCTTAGTTGATAGACATTTGGGTTGTTCCCAAGATTTAGCTACGACAAATTGCACTGCTATAAACATGGGTACACATATATCGCTGTATGAGGATATCAGTTCTTTTGGAAAAATACCTAAGAGGGAAATAGCTGCTTGAATTGGACATCCAATCCTAGCTTCTTAAGGAATCTCCATCCTGATTTCCATAATTATTGTACCAGACACACTCCCACCAATAGTGGAGAAGAGTTCCTTTTCCCCCACAGCCTGTTCAGCATTTGTTATTGGTTGACTCCTTGATGATAGCCATTCTTTGTGGAATAAGATGGAATCTCAACATTGTTTTAATTTTCATCTCTTGAATGACCCATGATGTAGAACATTTTTTCATTAATTTATTTGCCATTTGCATTTCTTCATTTAACAGAGAAATATTCTTGAGCTCACTGAAGCAACCCTACTAGTAGAGAAGTGGGATGAAGGCTTCCGTCATTTGGGAAGAAAAGAGAGCTTGCAAAAAATCCAAAACAGGGTTGTGGCAGTAGAGATCAGTCTTGTTCTTTCATACTGTCATGTAAAGATGTTAGGATCTTGACAAATCTGGGCAATCAAGAGAGTCCTCTTCAAGTGTCTGTATCATCTACCCTGACACACACAACAGACATGCTTCTATACATAGTGTGTGTTGGCTGTCAGAGAACTCTAAATCACTGTTTATATTTAATACTCTTTTAGTTTCCTTACATTTATATATAGAAACCTACAGAAAAATCAGTATGCGTGGAATTATTTATCAGACACCAGAGTTCTTTCAAATGACCATAACTAAACCTCCAAGTCTTAAACTCTTTGAAGAAAGATTGGTGTATCATATTTCTAAGTATTTCCAGTGTCTAAGCATTCAATACCAGAAAATTATTTTAGAACTATTTCTTTTAGCAAATTTTAAGAGAAATTTTAAATCTGTAATTTGATTGAGCCTTATGATTTTTCACATGGTGTGTTTTGTTTCTCTTCCAAGTGAGACTGACTTTTACCATATGCATTAGAGCTTTATTATATATTATTTGGCTTAGGGACTAAGGAAATACTTCTCATCATTTGGCCTAGAGGAATTTATAGGAATGTTTTATGACTATCAATTATTAAAAATTTTCCTTCTAATATATCACTTTGCAGCTTTGAGTCACAAAATCCTCTTTCAAAAACTTTCTTTAAAAAAATGGTATCTCACATACCTTATTCAGAAGATTAGTCTTTCTCTTCAAAATAAACTTTAGTGAAATCTTTGGTTATTACACAAAGTAGATCTATTTGCTAATCAAAACAAGGTCCATTACAGAAATTCAGTGAGAGTTGATCATCAAGTCTCTTTTTGAATAATGCTTTTGAGCAATGTATTTTTTATATGGAACTAAAACCTATATTCTGGATTCATCAGATTTATAAATTGAAATGTGGTCTTTAGTGTGATATTTAATCTTTCTTACTTCAACTATTTTAAGTATTGGAAGGTAGTCATTGTTATGTCTTCTGTTCATTAGGTAGAGTGCACAATTACCTCTATCTCTATTGCTGTTCTTGTTTTCTTAGCCTCTAGGGGATAGTCTTTTCTGGATAAATTATTTAGCTAATGTCATTGGTAGTAAAGAAATAGTCATTGATAATAGTGAAACACCCTGATATCTGACTTAATATATAGCTTACCTGGCATCATTTTATTTCTATGTATTCAAAAGTAGTTTTGAAACCACACTGCTAAGAAAAATTAATGAATTTTTATTTCAGCCTCAGATGGAGCTTTGGACTATATCAAAGTCGTGACACCTAAAATACATTAGGAAGTTTGGATGCCAAAATATAAATTTCTCATTCTTTTGATCCTTACCTATTATTCACAGATAAAAACTTTTATCAAGAAGAAATCTAGTAGTAAATACTCCATAGTATGAAACTCATTTGAAGGTGAACAAAACCAGTTTACTTCTTCTCAGTCATTGCTTACAATTTTTTTGTATGCCTGTTCAGAGACTAAAACATTTGTTTAATAAAACATGGAGAGTAATAGAAGCAATGAAAAGTAGGGTATGATAATGTGAAAGAGATGAGAAGGGTCTGATATACAGTTCATATCACATTTGTGTTTGTCAAAGAGGTTTTGGGCACTACTGGCAAAATAGGTCATATGATCCAAGTCTTAGAGCAACTTGCAACCCACCCTAGAAAAATTACAGATTTTTATCTTAGCATCTAGGGGATAGTCTTTTTTGGATAAATTATTTAGCTAAAGTCATTGGTAGTAAAGAAATAGTCATTGATAATAGTGAAACACCCTGATATCTGACTTAAAATATAGCTTACCTGACATCATTTTATTTCTATATATTCAAAAGTAGTTTTGAAACCACACTGATAAGAAAAATTAATGAATTTTTATTTCAGAGAGCATTTACTTTTACTTAGAAAACATATAATGGCACTCTCAAATCAGAGAAATGCTAGATTCTGAAACAAAAGAAGGTTCTTAGTTCAAATTTTCTGAGATAGAGTGGAGTCAGATATAACAGTTTCATATTTACCTTGGGAGATATACTAGCTAAGGATAAGTTTTACAGTTTTAAATGACAAGCAAAGAATATATGGAGACTTGAGAAAATAACGTAAAATTTGAGTTTTTATTTTCAAATAATGTTTATGGGAATATAGGTACTTCTTTTGTAAACTAAATCATTATTACTATTTTCCTATGACAATGGCATAGTTGAGTAGTTGTAAAAGAGATGTGAAAGATCATATAACCTATGCATTTATAGTTTGACTCTTTACAGAAAAAGTTCACTTCTTTCAATATACATTACCAGTCTGACAAATCTGTAAATAAAAATAAAGCAAAATATTTTTCTGGGACTATTTGCAATACCAAAATTTAAATAATTATAGGACTTTAAAACCTAATGTGAAATACATGAAGGAACATTAAGGAATTGTTTCGCAGTAACAATGAGTAATGAGTACACAATTAGTATGTATTACTTGTGATTAGCTTTAGTATTTGATGAATTAGATAGCCTTTAAGAATGTAAATAGCCATAAAAATATACATCCACTTGTAAAAAATATAAATCATGATGACAACAAAAGTATTAAACTATCCCAGTGTGTTTTATGAATATGTATGATTTTACTTCCTAAATAAAAAATTGAAAGCAGTGTTTAAAATTGTAAGGTTGGATATATAAGTTAGGGTGCTATCAAGTTGAAAAACCATTATATAGTCATAGAAGCAAATAGGAAAACCTAGGCAAACTCTGGGCAGGTACAGAGACCTGGTGAGTCTAGCCCACATGCACCATCAGCACTGAAGTGCTGCAGGTCTCCTGGAGAACTATATGAAATGTAGAGTGTAGGCAGATTCTGGGAAGCTATGAGGACCTGGGGAATCTGACCAATGCCCAACACCAGTGTAGAATTTTTGCTGAGCCTTATCCAGCCCTCCACATTATTCTCATGAGTCTTGGAGGTCCTACTCTCTCCCACTTTGTCTCAGGAAACTAGCTGACTCATACCCCGCTCTTCTTCCACCACTGCTGACCCTGGTGATCACTGAGAGCTTCAAAAATGCCAAAACAAAGGAGAAAAAGGCAGTCTGAGTCCTCCAGTCCACCATCCAGAAGAAGTCCAGGAGACAAGGACATAGAAGAATATGGAAGCAAAAAAACTGAAATTTCTGAAATGACAACAACTGCAGCAAAGAAACAACTGTAATAGTTGATAGTAGGAATCATATAAGATGTAATCTTTTAGATCAATAAAGAAATGATAATAGCTGTGAAAGAATTGCTGAGCACATCTAATGAGGACATAGATTAAAAAAAAGAATACACATTCAAAACCAAAAGAACAATAATACACTTGTAATTGGGGACTTTAACACCCCAGTGTCACAAAGAGATAGATAAACTGTGCAAAAAAAACTAGCAGATAACAGAACTAAATAAAACTTGTGAAGAAGTAGACTTAGTAGGTCTTTACAGAGTGTTGCACCCAGTAATATAAGATACACATTCTACTCAGAGGCACATAGGATATTTGCCAAAATAGGCCATAGAATATTAGAGCATCCTTAAGTAAATACAAAGGAATTGAAATTATCCCATGTATATTATCTGGCCATGGTGCAATGAAAGTAGAAATTATTAATGAAAGAAATAAAAAAACACCACCAACACATGGCAATTAAATAACTCCTGCTGAACAACCAGTGAGTAACAAATGAAATTAAACAAGAAATGAAACAATATTTGTAATCAAATTAAAATGCAGATACAACTTACTTGGACTTGTAGGACACAATGAAATCTGTCTTAATCGCAAAATTTATAGTAGTAACTTCGCATATC
This sequence comes from Myocastor coypus, assembly GCA_004027025.1. Classification (NCBI taxonomy): domain Eukaryota; kingdom Metazoa; phylum Chordata; class Mammalia; order Rodentia; family Myocastoridae; genus Myocastor; species Myocastor coypus. Next base: position 48,411 of record PVJA010007663.1, read on the forward strand.
AGGAAAACAGAATACTTCCAAATAATCAACCACATTTTGCATCTCAAGCTCCTAGAAAAAGAAGAGCAAGAAATGCCCAAAGGCCAAATAAGGAAGGAAACTATAAATGTCACAGCACAAATTTATGTATGCAAGAGACAAAGAAAATAATACAATGAATTAATCAATCAAGGAGTTGGTTCTTTGAATGAATACATAAAATCGATAAATTCCAAACCAACCTTATCAAAACAAGGAAAGAAAAAAATCCAAATTCATGCAAGAAAGTATGGAATGGGCCAAACATCTGCAGACCCTAGAGAAACTCAGAAGATCATCAATGCCTACTTCCAAATCTTTAACAGGATGGAAAATATATTAGATATGAACCATTTCCTAGATACATATAAGTTACCAAAGCTAACTCAAGAAGATATAAAAACTCTGGATAAACAAATAATAGTGATTAAAATTAAAAATGTAATCAAATGTCTACCAACAAAGAAAAGCCCAGGTCCTGATGGATTCACAGCTGAATTCTGCAAGAATTTTAGAGAAGATTTAATGCCAACTCTTCTCAAACTCTTCAATGAAAATAAATGGAAAGTAGTTCTCTGAAACTCGTTCCTGGAGGCAAGTATTATTCTGATTACAAAACCAATGAAAGACCGAACCAAAAAAAGAGAAGTATAGACCAATCTCTCTAATGAATATAGATCAAAAAATCCTCAGTAAAATACTAGCAAACAGAATGTGCAAAATCATCATCAAGATGATTTTACATTATGATCAAGTGGGATTCATCCCAGAAATGCAGGGATGTTTCAATATATGCAGATCCATAAATGAAATAGAGCACATCACTAGTGCCAAGACAAAAATGACATGATCATCTCAACAGATGCCGAAAAAACTTTTAACAAATTCAATGCTCATTCATGGTAAAAAAAATTATACATAAAATCAAAATAGATGATTTATATTTGAACCTGATAAAAGCCATCTATGACAAACCAATAACCATCATCATCCTAAGTGGACAAATGCTGAAAGCCTTCACTTTAAAATGAGGAATGAGACAAGGATGTCCACTGTTGCCACTACTATTTAATATAGTTCTAGAAACAGCCACAGCAACTGGACAAGCGAGAGAAAAATAAAAGGAATACTGTTTGAAAGGAAAAAATGAGATTATCATTATTTGTAGATGACCTGATTTTCTACATAGAAGACTGCAAAAATGCCACCAACAGACTTGTACATTTAATAACCAAATTCAGTAGCTTGGCAGGATACAAAGTCAACACCCAAAAATCAATAACTTTTTGTACACAAAGGTCAAAAACAGTAAGACAGGTTTCCACACCTGTCTACTACCTTCTACTATAACATCAAAGAATACGAAATACTTAGGAATGAATCTCATGAGGAAAATAAAAGCTTTATACTATGAAAATTACAGTACTTTGAGAAAAGACATCAAAGAGTACTTTAGAATATGGAAATATTTTCCTTGGTCCTGGATAGGAAGAACCAACATTTTTCTGAAAATGGTATAATCCTCAAATTATTTTACAGATTTAATGCAATTCCAATGAAAATACCACTTGTGTACATTACAGATGTAGAGAATACATTCCTAAAATTTATCTGGAACCAAAAGAGATCAGAATATTGAAAACAATCCTAGGCAACTAAAGAAAGGCAGGTGGCAGCACAATCCCTGACTTGAAAGTACTCAATTATAATTATAAGGCTAATAAACATATAATTTTTGACGTAATTGCTATGGTTGAAAGATAGTACAATATGTTAAAATAGGAGTTGTGAAGTCATACTGCATGTAATTTATTTTATGTTACATAATAAACTTCTGAATTTTTGTTTGGTGGTTAAAAAAAAAAAAAAAAAAAAAAGAAAGTATACTGCCAAGCTACTATGATAAAGTCAACATGGTACTTGTAAAAAAAGTAGACCTGAGAATCAGCAGACAAGATTAGAAGATGCAGACACAACTACAAAGACAATAAGCTACCTTATCTTTCATAAAAGCACTCAACACCTTCACTTGAAGAAAGATAGCCTCTTTACTAAATGGTACTGGAAAAAATTAGCTTTCCCTACTCTGAAGGCTAAAATTAGTCCCATGTCTGTCACCATGTACAAAACTATGGATAAAATATTTTAACATTAGCACTAAATCTTCTGTAAGAGAAAGTAAGCAGAAATCTTAAAAATGTAGGTGTAGGTACAGAGTTTATGAACAGAAATCATTACACTACAGTGATATTTGAGTCCATATGTTTATAGCAGCATAATTTGTCATAGCTAAATCTTGGAAACAACCCAAATTCCCAATAACTGAGGAATACATAACAAAGATATCATTTGAAATGAATAGTTAATGCTTAATTTTTCTCTTTTAACTCTGATTTTTCACTATTTTGAATTTATAACTTCTTTGTTATTGTTTTGTGTTGTTTCTTTCTTAAAAGGAACCTTGCACTTTATATCTCATAGCCTGAACAAGTAATTTGAAGGTAGTATTATGTAATACAGTAACCACTGTTAAGTATGCATTTGTGCCCCTGAGCTATCTCCCCAGATCAGCAGCCATTGTTGAATTCCTATTACCTTGTCTAGCTAAATGTCGTATTGTTTCTAATGCTTTTTTTCTATTACTATTTCATATTCTTTTAAAAGAAAAATAAAAATAAAAAAGGAGAAATAAAAAATTAATCAGTCTCATCATTTAAAAAGGTTTTGCACATCAAGATAAATCACCAGTAGAGTAAAAAAAAAAAAATTAAAAAAAGAAAAAATGGACAAAAGAAAAAAAAAACATAAACTGGGGAAAATTATATAGCTAATTGTCCTTCTGACAAAGGCCTATCTAAAACATATAAAGAATTTAAAAGATCCAGCCCCACAATATCAAAGACCCAATCGAAAACTCAGCATGTGAGATAAATATAAACTTCTTAGATCAAGAAATACAAATAGCAAATAAATATATGAAAAAATGTTCAACATCACTGGTTCTTCAAAGAACACATATTAAAGAGCGCTAAGAGTCCATTTCACTCCAGAAAGAATAGCTATTATCAAGAAGTCAACCAATAAGAAATGATGGCAGAGCTGTGAGAAAGAGCAGAAGCCTTCTCCACTCTTGCTTGAAAGGTAGACTAGGTCAACCACCCTGAAAGTCAGTGTGGAAATATCAGAGAAAACTGGGATTGCAGATGCCATTGAACCAAGCTATTCCCCTCCTGGGTGTTATTCCAGATGAAATGAGATCATTGTTCCATAGTGGTGTATTTGCACCCATGTTTATGGCAGCAAAATTGGTCATTGCTAAATCTGGAAAGAACCCAAATGACCATCAGCTAAGGAATGGATAAAACAGATGTAGTATTTTTACACAATGAGGTATTGTTTAACTTTACAAATGTATAAATTTGAGGCTTTTACTGATTAATGATAGCTTGGTATTTAGTGAACATAGCTTTGGTAAATCTTTGCTTTATTCAAATTCTATATGAAAATATTTATCACTAAAAACCATTGTCTTAAAGTGCTTTAGCTGCCTTCTAAGAATCATTTATACTGTACAAGTCTCAGTTTTCAACTATCTATTTTGTGGAATGTTCCTCTGTGCCTTATAAAATTATATTTTTGCTGGACTGCAATCTTTTCCTAGTTTTCTACTGCTCTTTCTACCACATAAATGGAAATATTCACTACAGTTGCACATCTTCTGAGTACTCATCTCTTTTTTTTTTTTTTTGTTATTTCCTTTGGGTACTTAATATACTATTAACTTTTGATTTGTATCTTATGTGCAGATTACTCTAAATGGCTGTTTCAGGAATTTGGATTTGAGTTCTTGATCTGTTTATCAAAATGTTTACTTGGCATCTCTGCCTAGTATTTCTGCTGAAACTTAAATCCAAAATTCCCTGAATGTCTTCCTTTTCCTTGGGGCCGGCACTCTTTGCAGTCTAACTTGGAGTAGTTTTGACCCCTTTCCGTTTTCCTTTAGTTAGCTGCTGCTAGGCGACTTCTATCGTAATTGAGATTGTAGTCTCTGAAACAAATTAGAGGAGAAGTTCAACTCACATCTTTAGTATTCACAGCTATGGGAATTGGGCAATTGTCTTAAGTCCTTTCTGCCTCAGTTTTTTTCCCCCACTGGTACAATGGAAAAAGAAATATCATTAGCATATATCTCATCAGATTATTTTTGAAGATTAAAAGGTAATGTATTTCCCGTGCCCAAGAAGGTTTCTCAGCATAATAAGTGTTCAACAAATCATATCTATTATATTGCTTCCCTTCTGCATACTGCCATTTCACCTATCTATCTATCTATCTATCTATCTATCTATCTATCTATCTATTTGCAGAACCAGGTATCGAACTCAGAACCTTGCATTTACCAGGCAGGTACTTGTGTCCCTGAGCTATCTCCCCGGCCCCTCATACTGCCATTTTAATTCAGGAACTTTTTACTTCATAGGTAAACTGTGTACTATATCACAAGACAGATGAAGACAGATGTCCCAACTTCTGTACAATAGTTCTGTAGTCATTTCTCAATATTTATAGAACATTGATTCCTTGGTGTCCCCATCAGATACCAAAACCTATGTACACACTAAACCCGTATTTGAAACGGCATAGTATTTGTGCATAACCTATGTGCATCCTCTCACATTTTATTTCTTTGTTTGTTTATTTATTTATTTGACACAAGATCTCACTACATTGTTCAGACTCATAGTGATCCTCCTGTCTCAACCTTCCCAGTACTGGGATTAGAGGCATGTGCCATCAAGCCTGGTTTCAGCGTCTGGCACAGCACATCTGGAGTTCCAGGGTTGCCACGGCATGCAGTACCAGGGATCAAATTGGGGTATTGTGCTTGCCAGACAGGTACTGCTTAAGCTATGTCCTCAGTCCTTCCTCTTCTATTCTTTAAGTGATCTCCCAGTTATTCATAATATTCAATACAATCTAAATGATATATGAATAGTGTTATAGTGTGTACTGTTTTTTTTTTTTTTTTTTTGAGACGGGGTCTCGCTATGCAGTTCAGGCTGGCCTTGAGCTCACTTTTGTAGCCCAGGCTGGTCTCAAACTCACAGCGATCCTCCTGCCCCAGCCTCCCGAGTGCTGGGATTACAGGCGTGCGCCACCACGCCCGGCTATAGTGTGTACTGTATTGGGTAGTATACAATGTATTTGGTAGGGAAAATGCAAAGAACAAAGTATTTACATGATCAGTTCAGTTTTTTTTCTTAATATTTTCAATCATGATTTTTGAATTCACTGATATTGAACCTTTGATATGGAGGGTTGATGGTATATTATTTTATTTGAGATATAGTTTTACAGTTTATATGAAATCTATTGAATTCCACTAAGATTTATGTCTCATGTGATCTCTGATTAACTACATGAAAATATTGCAAAGAGGAAACATTCTCTTCCCTTCCTAATGCAGAACAAGCAGGTTAAGAGGCAGCCTTGAAAAATACAAAGGCAGATGTATAGTTTGGAATGCAAAATAAAACAAACCAGGAGTGCTCACGTAATATCAACGCAGGCAAAAGTAGTTTGGGGAGAATTTACGGATCAAAAGATCCCAGAATAGGAAAATGGGAAGCTGTGGTGTAGCCTCTGGACATCTCTGCAAGAATTATTTGGTTAAGCAATAACATCAAGTAATTCCTCTCTGTAGAGTCATGTGCACTCGGGATCACCATATACAGCAAGAGACACAGTTCTTTTCTGTTTTTCTTTCCTCCACTGACAACCACTTTTAACCTCACTCAAGTCATTTCCTCAGAATGAAAACCTCATTTATATAATCACTTCACATGCTTCTTCTGCTAATTTGTAATTGTTTTTTTTCTCTGAAAGACATTCCTATTTTCTTGTACTGTGTATTTCATATTGCTAAATTTAAATGGTTTTGTTTTGAATTTCTGATCAAGTATATACGTTAAAGGGTAACTGTAAAGGCGTAGAAAGGGGTTCCACAGTTTTCTTTTCTTTTTTTTTTTTTTTAATTTTTGAGACAGGGTCTCACTGTGCAGTTCAGGCTGGCCTTGAGCTCACTTTTGTAGCCCAGGCTGGTCTCGAACTCACAACGATCCTCCTGCCTCAGCCTCCCAAGTGCTGGGATTACAGGCATGCACCACCACGCCCGGCATGCGCCACCACGCCCAGCGGTTCCACAGTTTTCAATTTCCCTGTGTTACAATCTTTTATACTGGCATCTGGGAAATGTTGACTATTTTATTGTAGTATAATTCCTTTTTTGTCTTGTGGATAATTTATGTCTTGTTTTTGGTCAGAATTATGAAAGATTTATCTATATGCTGAGAAGCTAAGTGTTTTATAGAAGTATCAGAAACAGTGATTGAGTATTAATTTGTAACTTTATAATAGACAATAAAATTGTTTGTACTAGAGATCCCTTATTCAGATCTCATGAGAAGACATCAGCTTTGACTTGATGTATTCAAAACTTTCTACTGTCATAAGTGGTGGTTTGGTTTTATATTATGCTGTCAAATGAGGCAGCAGAATGCTCATCTAAGCTGGCTAAGACCAAGAATTCAGAAGGTAACTAGCCCCATCAATCTATCTCTTACGTACCTACCTATCCAACCATGCACTTATCTACTCTTCCACCTGCGGTCCTGATCTCCTATTCAAATAGATAATAATGTCTCATTCTTGGACTAATCTTATAACTACCTTCATATCCTCGTAAAAGATATAATATTAAATGATGTTAAAATAACAGGTTATGGAGTCAGAGCTGAGTTTCAACTGCGGCATCCATTTATTAACTGTATGATCATGAGTACGTTAGATCATTTCTCATTCTCCTTATCTGTAAAAAAGCATGGTCATTATATGTGTTTCTTAGGAGGATCAAGTAATGTAGTGGGTATTAAAAAGTAGATGCCAAGAATGATGGCATATACTTGCAATATGAGCAGGCTAAGAGGCTTAGGTAAGATGAGTGTAACTTTCACCCTAGCCTGATCAATTTGGTGAGACCTTATGCACGTTTAAAAAAAGGATGAGAATTTAGCTCAGTGCAAAGGCCCTGAGTTCATTCCTCAGGAATCCTTGGTCTTAGGCTAGCTTAAATAAACCTTCTTCTATCCACATGTGACAGTATAACAAAAGAGCAAAACCACTGTTTATGGTGGTAGCACATGTTATAATGTTGGGGCAGGTTATTGCAGAGATGTCTAGTTTTTGAGCCTGCTGACCTTTAACCTGTCTTCCAGGTGTCTCTTTGATGCTTCTTTTCTAGCTTTCAACCTTTCTTTCTTTCTTTCTTTCTTTCTTTCTTTCTTTCTTTCTTTCTTTCTTTCTTTCTTTCTTTCTTTCTTTCTCTTTTCTTTCTTTCTTTCTTTCTTTCTTTCTCTTTTCTTTCTTTCTTTCTTTCTTTCTCTCTCTCTCACTCTCTCTCTCTCCCTCTCTCTCTTTTTTAGTATCACTTCTTTACTTCTCCTAAGGATAAGCTTTTCATTTTCTATGTTTGCAATGCTCATTGTATTATATTTGAACTTTTGTTCTTGGCTGGAAGCTTAGACGAACATACATATGGAGGCAGAAGTGTGTGGAGGAAGGGAAGAGAAGATTCTCTTAAAGGTTGAATCCAGGATCCCAGAAGAGGGTTGTACTGACAGTGGTTAAATCCTGAACATTAGAGCAAAGTTGTAGTTTCTGTTATGATTACTAACTCACTTCAGTCCAAGGTCAAGATGATACCCATTTCACCAAGTAGACATCATCATGCCACACCATGAGTTTCCTCTCCATATTCTATTTTAGTTTCTCTACTTTAAAATGTTCAACTATTGTTTTGTTTAATTTTAGCTGAGATAAAAGCTGAAAGTGGAACCAACTGCTACTGCTGGTGTACAGTGATCCTGACAGGGTGAAGAGTCATTGCTAATGTTAGTCTGGAGGAAGGATCATCCAACATGAAAGAACGGGTCTCTTCCCTCTCTGTTGTTTTGATTTTCATTAAGAATAGAATTTTGGTTCAATTCCTGGTACCGCCAAAAAAATTAGAATTTTGATGTAGTGAAATGGGATGTACTGATATTTCATGAATTTTCAATCCTTCTTCTAGTGTCCCTATTAGCAAAATCTAAACAGACTTCAAGTAGCAAAACCAGAATGTGTTTTGCAGACATCCAGCCCCAGTAGCACCAAGCAGAGCATAAGGCAATGCATTGAAATGGAAATGCTAATTCAATTACCATTTCTAGAATTTAAAGGCTATGAAGTTTTTCTTGTTTTGCATGTGATGTAGGGATTCTAAGATGTCTTAGTTACTCTACTGCTATTGCTCAGACAAAATACCTGAAAGGAGGGGTTTATTTAGCTCACAGTTTGTAGAGGTATCAGTCCATAATTAATTGGCTCCAAAAGAGGGAGCATGGTACAAGGGCAATAGTTCATGGTAGCAGAAAACAACAAAGGCAGCAAGAGCAAAAGAGAGGAGCAAGCCTCTTTTCCTCCTTTATATTATATGAAGGCTGCCCACCCAAAGTGAGTGTAGGAGTGACACTCTCTCTGTGCCCTCCTCCTCTTGCACAGGCTGAGAATGTTTTAGAACAGGGCATCCTGGCTTCCCATTAAGTCAATTGCTTAAGCTTCTAAACTTTTCAAGTTGACACAATGGATTAACAATTATAATACCTACAGCATAAACGGCTTCCGTAGGGCATGTCTTCTATATCCTAGAACATAGAACTGCTGAGTTACTTAAGCTTCTAAACTTCTAAACTGACACAATGTATCAACCTTTACATAAGAAAGGTTTTGGGGTTAAGAAATAGGAGTGACCAACTCTGTCAAAGCCCTAAATCTATCAGGTTTAAATGCAGATTTGGATGGGCCTGGCGGGATGGCTCAGTGGTCTGGAGCGCCTGCTTGGGAAAGTATGGGCAGCTTCAGGGACCGTGGTTCGATCCCCGGCACCACATGCTGCGCCAGCCCTGCTCTGGGGTGGGCTGAGCCCGCCATAAAAATGAGTGAATAAACAAGTAAAGGTTCTGAAACAAGAAATAAATAAATAAAATAAAAAATTATAAAAAAAATAAATGCAAATTTGGGGTAGAGATAGAAATATGGGAAGAATGGAAGAGATTTCTTTAGTGAAAGACATTTAAAGCAGGCTCAGTTACTATTCCTTGAAGTGTTATCTGCAGTAAAAGTCTCTTCTCTCTATTTCAATCAATTCAGTAGTAAATGTGTTTGCATTTTGAAAGATTTAATTTTTCCTGGGCTTTTAAGGTATAATAGGCACTTCTATTATTCCTAATTTAATCTATCTTTTCTCCCTTTTGTTTCCCTGATCCAATATTGATACTCCACACCTTCATTACCTGTTTGCTACTCCCATCCCCCATATTCATCTTTGTTTCTTTCTCCTTCCTATTCTGTTCTGAGTTGTATTTACTTGACAACTGTCTTGACTAGAAGCGAGGTTTTGTCCAAGCTAGATTTGCTATTCGGTTCCTTTTTTGTTTGCCTGTGTCTACTAATTATTTAAAATGAGGCACTCTCAATTGAAGTATATATTCAAATACAAAATTTAAAGTGGCAGAAATTTAAAGTTCCCTTTCTCTAAATTGTTTGAAGGTAAAAGCATATGTTCAATTTCCACTTACAATATGAGATCTTACAGATAATTTTTCTTTCAACTCTTTCTTTGACATTTTCTGCCTTATCTTATAACCACATTACCCTTGATGTGATGTTTCATCAGGTGGGCCCAGCTCTGTTTCATGCTATAAAGAGAAAGGAGGAGCACTTATCTGATTACCAATTCCCAGCTTGAGTGAAAAGCCTGATCATGATTCTAATTTCTTCTTTCTTTTGCAGCATATCTGATGTAGAAGCCAGTGTTTTCTTGTGGTGGTATGATGTACAGAGGCATATAGACAGAATGTGTATTTACCGAGTAAAGAAATTTTGCTCTGAGGATAGAGTGTGACCTAGTCAAAAAGGCACTGATTGGTAGTTATTTCCAATATTTATGAGAAATAAGTTACCCAGAGATGACTTCTATAAACATTCTATTATTCCTACCAATATCTGATCTTGCTAATGAGCATATTAAGTGTTGAGAATGTATTTTTCTTTCTAAATAGTGGTCTGAAGGCTGAGGAGATAGCTCAGGGGCGTAAGTGCCTGCCTGGCAAGCACAAGGTCCTGAGTTCGATCCCCAGTACAAAAAAAAAAAAAAAAAATCAAAATAAATAGTGGTCTGTCGACAGCGTGATGAATCTAGAAATGAATTTTTTTCATAAATTTACAGGTAGTTGGTATATATTGATTGGATAAAATATTTTGGAGATATTCCCAAAAATTGTTTTAAGACGACATAAATGATTCACCGAGGCTGAATGTTTTAACTGTTGTGGAAGTATCTAGGGCTTGAATCAATTATTCTTCCATCTACTGACTTAAGAGCATGCTGTACTTCTGGATACTGACTGCAAGGGAACAACGTGGTCTCTGTGCAGTCATATAGAGCCTGGTGCTCAGAAGGAATATGTACTTTGTTGCTGTCTTAAAATTCTTAACTTTGCCAAAAGGAGCCTGTGTTTTTATTTTGCCCTGGACCTTGAAAATCATTTAGAGTTTGCTGACTTTATCTTTCATGCATGAACTTTGGAAAGAGGATATATCACATTATTGAGCTTATACAACAGGAGTTTGAAGAAACTCTTCTTCCTGTTACTAAAAGAATGCTCTTTTATGAGGTAAAATCTGGTTTGAAACTTGCTTCACTTAGACTCACTGCAATTGTGGGGAGTTTCTCACCTTCTCTTTCACTGATTGCCATTTTTTAATGAAAAAGATTTAGATAAGACCCCTTGGCTTAGGCCAGTTTGCATCAATTTCTCAGATGCTTTAAGGGAAACATAGCTAATTGCAGCAAATAAAACAGGCATAGAACTTTCTAATATTGGCACGAAAAATTGTGTCAGAGTGCTAAAATATAGGTAACCACTTATGCCATCAGGAAACTAAAATCAGATGATAAAATGTTAATTATTGCTTTACTAATTTTGCTAGAATTATAATTTTTATGCTTTCCTTCTACTTCAATGCATACTGTCTTTGTGTACAGTTTAACTTGATGCAGAGTTTTGGTTTTTATTTTTAAACATTGACCATGATGCAGGCAGTATCCCTACAAATTAGCCATAGAGTGAAATTTGATGTAAAACCTTGTACACAGAGGCTGATTATTGCTCAGTGACATTGTTTGAGTAATGATCTGACAGGTACCCTGGGAAATAAGGTATTGCTTTAATATTTTTAAAGTTTTAAGTAAACCAGATTTTCTCTCCTCTGCTATAACTGTGCTTTTTCTTCTGATTTGAAGCTAGAATGTGGACATATTTTCCAAATGAATGAAAACTCAGTTTGCAAAGAGATGGCAAAGCCTCTTTCCTGGAGAAGTACAGCCTGGGGACTCATAGAGGCTGCTTCAGGCTAGACTGGAAGCAAAACACATTATGCTTGCTGGGTTTCAGCAACATTCTACTGAGTTAAAGCTTTTAATCTTATTGTGAACACAGATAATTCCTTTTTCTACAAAACTTCTAGGGATTGTTCTACCTGCTGGTATGGTGGTTGATGTCTTCTCAAGTAAGTTTGCTTTTTTTTATACTAATGTAGTAAAGAACAAAGAAAAGTGAATGATATAGTCTTATTCTTTCACAGATCTGTGGGAACTAAAGCAAAATTAGATTATTTATAAGTAAACAGTTCAAAACTAGCCCATGTCTGTCTTCTTAATGGGGGCAGGCATGTCTTTGTAAAAGTGACAGCATGAGGATTTTATTTCAGTGGATCAAAGGCTTTTATTTTGCAAGACAGCTAGCACTGAGGGATGAGCAGTCTGCTTCGTGTGTGCTAAGCATCTAACCGCCATTGCCACCTCTCTTCTGCGAGATTTTGTCTACAGAGGACAGATATCCAACAAGCACAATGCACTTTGAACAAATATATTTTTTACTTTTGCCTATTGTATGAGAAAAGTCACGCTTGAATGGATCAAGTAAAACAATCAATGAACTAGTAGGCAAAGAAAATTTAAAACGCAACTCAACTTTCACAATTTCTTCTTCTTTTGGCTAGAATTAGGGTGTCTAGTTGCTTGTATGGCCAGTCATTCATAATAAAAGTAACACTTTTAAGTTTTATAGCTATAGCTTTTTTTTTTTCCTCTTCAGTCAGCTTCTGTGGATTTTAAACAATAACATCTCAACTTTATGTCTCTATGTTTATCTTAGAGATAATCAGCACTGAAATTTCTTTTCAGTATCCACTGAAAGTCTATGAAGTTTACTCAACTTCATTCACAAGGGGTAGAGATAAACAGTGCTTTATTTTAGATAAGATCCATGTATTTTAAGAAGAATATCAAATATTAAAATCAGTATTATTAATAATAATAAATATGCAATAAGTCAATCATGAATATATAACAATGCTAGTAATTATTTAGCCACGTACCCTGAAAATAGGCTCATACTTTTAGTTTAAGTGTACTAATATGTGTAGTGGTTTTCACCTTTTCTTTTTTTTTATAGCTGGCTTAGCCTGCCCTGAGGGTGGGGCTGGCACAGCATGTGGTGCTGGGGATTGAACCATGATCCCTGCCATTGCCTAAGCTTTCCTAAGCAGGCACGTTAGACCTCTGAACCAACTTGCCGGCCCCTCACATACTTCAACAGAACAATATTTTTTTATTCCAATGCTCTGTGGTGTCAGGTCAAAAGATATTTTACAGCATACATTTTATTTAAAGGAAATCTTAATAAATAAGTTTTATGAGAAAGTTACAAGGCCAGATATATTTATAACCTTGAAATGTGACCAAACTAAAGAGTTCGTAACAATCACAAGAATGGAAAAATATGACTGTATGATCTTCATGGTTTCCATAAAAGTATTTCCATTGCCCCAGTATTGTAGATTTTATGGTTTTTTTAAACTTGAAAAGTATAGAAGAATGTAAGGGAAAATATGATAATGATTGTTTTAACTGATTATTTAGATGTTATGGAATTCAAGGCATTATAAAATAAAGATGAGAAAAGATTACAATGTGGACTGCATTTATAAAACTTTTTATTTTGAAAACTTCCAATACAAAAAGTTACAAAGACAGTAGAAAGATATTATTCTTCAATCAAAATCCCTAATTAAGAATATTCTATCACATTTGGCATTTCTCTACCCATCCATCTATCCATCCATCATGTTTTCTATCAGTTTTCCCATCTGTTGTCTATTTTTTATTTCTACTTGAGAGTAGGTTTCAGATGTGAGGCTTTGTTATTCCTAAATACTTCATGATGCATGTTTTCTACTCATCCAAAACAGAGCCTATACACGCCTCAGAATCAGAAAGTTAACATATCTATCTATCTATCTAAATTGTACAATAGCCAAAATTAAAACATCATCTTCATCTCCTGAACTCTTGTAGTTCCTTTACTTTTTTGGTTCAATAGCTAGGCTAAAATAAGACTTTCATTTAGTAATCCTGTTTGTTTAGTTGCTACTGTCAAGAGCAGTTCAGGTTTTACTTGAGTTTTCAAATACATAATTTAGAAGTGTACAAGCAAATTGGGCTGCTATAAACACAGGTGTACAAATATTACTGTGGTATAATGTCTTCAGTTCTTCTGAGAAAATTCCCAGTAGGGGCATAGCTACATTGAATGGTATTTCAAGTTCTAGTTTTTAAAGGAGTCTCCACACTGCTCTCCATAATGGTTGCACCAGTCTGCATTCTCACCAGCAGTGAAGAAGAGCTCCTTTTTCCCTACAGACTCTCCAACATATGCAGTTGGTTGATTTCTTTATGATAGCCATTCTTTTTGGGGTGAGATGGTATATAACTGTTGTTTTAATTTGTATTTCATGAGTGGCTAGCAAAGTGGAGCATTTCTTTATGTATTTGTAGGCTTGTTGAATTTCTTTTTCTGAGAAGTGTGTATTTATCTCAGATGCCAATTTCTGGATTGGGTCTTTGAATTTTGGGATCTTAATGATTTTTAGTTCTTTATAGATGCTAGATAGAAGATCTTTGTCTGAATACTTATTAGTTAAAATCTTTTAAAAATTTGTGGGGTTGTCTTTTCACTCAGTTGGTAATTTCTTTCGAGGTGCAAAAACTTCTTGGTTAAATAAGGTCCCAGTTGTTGATTCCTTCAACTGTTAAATGTGCATTTTTATTTTTGTCCATTAATTCTTTGCCTATTCCAATATCTTCAAGATTTTCTCCCACTTTTTCTTCCAGGAGATTTAATGTTTCTCTTTTAATATTTAGATCTTTAATCCATTTTGATTTTAGTTTTCTGCAGTGATAGATCTGGGTCAAGTTTTAGGTTTTGGCAAGTGGAGGGCCATTTTTTTCAGTACTATTTCTTAAAGAGGCTATCTTTCTTCTAGTAAGCATGTATGGCACCTTCGTCGACAATAAGTTGGCTGAGTGTGTTTGTATTTGCTTCTGCATCTTCTAGTCTATTCCATTGATCCTCAGTTTTTTTTTTTTTTTTGCCAATATCATGCTGATTTTATCAGTATAGCTTTGTAGTGAATTGTAATGCCTCCTGCCTTGTCTCTGTTGCTCAGGATTGTCTTTGCAATTCTAGGTCTTTTTTGGTTCCAAATAAATTTTAGGAATGATTTCTCCATGTCTGCAAGGTATGTTAATGGTATTTTCATAGGAATTTCATTAAATCTGTATAACAATTTGGGGAGTATGGCCATCTTCACAATGTTGGTTCTTCTTATCCAGGAGCAGGGAATATCTTTCCATTTTCTGAAATCCTCTAGGATCTCGTTTTTTTCAGAGTACTGTAGTTTTCATTGAAAAGGTCTTCTACTTCCTTAGTAAAATAATTAATTTAAGATTGAAATTAACCTTAATACTCAAGTATTTAATTTTTTTCGGTGCTATTATAAAAGGTATTTCTTCTCTAATTTCTCTGTTTTTTGTTATCTGTGTGGAGGAATGCTATTGACTTTTGTGTTGACTTTGTATCCTGCTACACTACTAAATTTGTGTGTTACTTCTGGTAGCTTCTTGGTGGAGTGTTTTAGGTCTTCCAAGTAGATTATCATGTTGTCTGCAAGTAATGATAATTTAACTTCTTTTTTTATCTATTCTTATTCCTTTTATTTCTCCCTCTGTCTAATGGCTATAGGTAATGATTTCAGAACTATATTGAATATGAGTAGTGATAGAGGACATACTTTCACTGTTCCAGATATAAGAGTAAAAGACTTCAGTTTTTCCCTATTTAGAATTATGTTAGCTGTTGAATTGTCATAGATGGACTTTACCAGATTGAGGTAGAGGCCCTTTTCTTCAATTTTCTGTAGGACTCGGAACGTGAATAAATGTTGGACTTTGTCAAAAGCCTTTTCTGAATTCGTTGAGATGTGGGTATGGTGTATAATCTTCTTGATGATTTGCTGTATTCTCGTGGAGAGGATTGTATTGAGGATTTTTGCATCTTTGTTCATGAGAGAAATTGGCCTTTAGTTCTCTTTTTTAGTTACATCTCTTTCTAGTTTTGGTATCAGTATAATACTTGCCTCTGGGAATGGTTTTGGGAGGATTGTCTCCTTTTCAATTTCATTGAAGAGTTTGATGAGTACTGGGGTTATGTCCTCTATAAATTTCTTATAGAATTCAGTGGTGAATCCACCAGGTCCTGGACTTTTTTTTTGTTGGGAAACTTTTTGTTACATTTTGTATTTCATTAGCTGTTATTGGGTTATGGAGAGATCTTATATCTTCCTGATTCAGTTTTAGTAATTTGTACCTTTCTAGGAACTTGTCCATTTCGTCAGTGTCTTCACAGTGTCTTCTGTGAGAGTAAAGATTCTCAAAGTAGTTATTAATGATTCTCTGAGTCTCTGCTGGGTCTGTAGTAATTTCACCCTTTTTATTCCTTATTGCTTGAATTTGAGTCCTTTCTTTCCTCTTTTTGATGAGGTTAGCTAGGGGCTTATCAATTTTGTTTACTTTTTCAAAGAACAAGCTACTTGATTCATTAATTCTTTGTATTGTTTTCTTTGTCTTAATTCAATTAGTTTCTGCTTTAATCTTTATAATTTCCGCCTGCCTCTTGGGTTTTGATTTCGTTTGCTCTTCCTTTTCTAGTAGGTTTAGGTGCTGTATGAGAGTGATTATTTGTTCCTGTTTTCTTTTATTTATTTATTTATTTATTTATGTATTTATGTATTTATTATTTTTATTCTTGTTTTCAGAACCTTTGTTTATTCGCTCATTTTCATGGCCGGCTCAGCCCGCCCCAAGGGCAGGGCTGGCACAGCATGTGGTGCCGGGGAATCGAACCACGGTCCCTGAAGCCGCCCAAGATTCCCCAAGCTGGGACTTTAGACCACTGAGCCATCCCGCTGGGCCCTGTTCCTGTTTTCTTAATGTGTGAGTTCAGAGCTATAGCTCTGAAGTTCCTTCTAAGAACTACTTTCATTGCATCTCATAAATTCCAGTATGGTGTGTTTGAATTTTCATTAAATTCTAGATATTGTTTAATTTCATCTGTAACCCACTGTTTGCTGAGTAGGATGTTGCTTAATTTTCATGTATTTCTGGGATTCTTGTGGTTTCCTCTGTCATTTATTTCCTGTTTCATTGTACTATGGTCAGATAGTATGCATGGGATAATTCTGTTTTCTTGCATATACTTCAGCATGAGCTATGCAATAACATGTAATATATTTTGATAAATGTTCCATGTGCAGCTGAAAAAAATGTGTATTCAGAAGTGTTGGGTGGAACCACTTGTTGATGTTCACCAAGTCTAATGTTTCTAAGTTCTGGTTCAATTCTGTGACTTCTTTGCTAATTTTTGTCTGATTGGCCTATATTTTTGGGATAAAGGCATATTAAGGGCTCGTTATGATGGTGGTATTGAACACTATATTTTTCATATCCATGAAGATTTGTTTTACATAACTTGGTGCTCCTGTGTTGGTTACATATATATTTATGAATGTTACCTCTTCATCTTGAATTTTTCCCCTAACCAGTACGTAGTGGCCTTCTTTATTTCATTTGATTAATCTTGGTTTGAAGTTTAGACTGTCTGCAAACGGGATGACTACCCCTGCTTTTTTTGAGGTGATGGGTCATGTAGTTTCGTTTTCCATTCTTTCACTTTTAGCATGTGTTTTTCTTTATGAGCTAAGTGCTTTTCTCGTATACAGCATATGGTTGGATTTTGTTTTCTTATCCACTCAGCTAGTCTATTTCTTTTATTGGAGAATTGAGTCCATTTACATTGATGGTTATAATTGAAATGTATTGACTTATGATTGACATGTTTTTTACTTGCTACTGTTTACCACTTTTTCTCCTGTGTTTAATTGGTTTCCCTTTATGGTTGGTTCTTTTTGTTCTCATTTGTGGGGTTCTGGTTGTTTTGGTCCCTCTCTAAAATAATTTTTAGCTATCTATGTATGGTTGGCTTTGACATAATGGAATTCTTTAGTAACTTGTTGCCATGGAAGTATTTCACTTCTCCCTCATACTTGAGAGTTTTGCAGGTTATAGCAGTCTCAGCTGGAATTTGTTCTCATGGAGGACTTGAAGCACTCTATTCCATGCTCTTGACTTCATGGTTTGTGGAGAGAAATCTGCCATTATTGTGGTGGGTATTCCTTTAAATGTGATCTTTTCTCTAACAGCTTTTAGTATATTATACTTCTGCTGGATATCTCGCATCTTCACTCTTATATGTCTGGGTGTGTTTTTAGTTGGGTTAATGTTATTTGGAGTTCTATATGCTTCAGTTATCTGAATGTTCAATTGTTTTCTAATATTGAGAAAGTTTTCTGCTATTACTTCTCCCCATATTCTTTTTTATATCATTTTTACTGACTCCTTTTTTCTCATTGATTCCTATTAATCTCACCTTGCTCATTTTTGTATCATCTTGCAGATGTTGAATTATTTTTTTCCTGCATCCTAGTTGTTTTTAAGAGATCCTTTATTATTTTTCGCTAGCTTCAACTGTGTCTTCAAGATCTGAAACTCTGTCGTCACTTTCATCATACGGTTTTGCCATCCTGCGCTTGAGATTTTATTTTCTTATATATCTCTTTGAAACTGTTTCATGCAATCTATTTATTTCCTATATTGCTCAATCAGGGAATCCATCATTTTTCTATTTTCTTTAATTTTTTTTATCAATGTCTTCTTTGGTAGCATTTAAGCTTTTCATTATAGTTATCTTTACTTTCTCTACTTCAGGGATTATTTCTGCTCTGATCTCTTTGCCTCTCTGCAGTTGTTCCCCTACTTTAGATGCTATTAAATTAGAGATTTTATTTTTATTTTTTTTTACTTCAGAGGTTATTTCTAGTCTGACTTTCTCTATAAGTTTCTGCAGTTCTTTTCCATTTCAGATTCTATTAATTAATTAATTTACTTTTTTACTTAAGATTTTATCTTTTTTTTTCAATTCTTTTATTGTTTAAATTTAACAATGGTTATATTACATATTTTCATCATCGGATCACTTTAGATTAATACATATAGGTATATAAGATTGAACAAAAAACTAAACATTAACCTTTCTAAATCCACATTACTTACATTACTTTTTTTTTTCTTTTCCCCCTTTTTTTCTTTGAAAGTTGACATATTGCATATTGTCCTCACAATCATTCTATAGAGTGCAGTGTGTGGGCATGACCCACCTCCCTATTAATGTTGCATAGAAAAAAGAAAGAAAGAAAGAAAAACGAAAAAAAAAAGGAAAGAATATACTTCTCTTTGGCCTAAGAGGAAGCAGATACATATACAATCAAAGGTTTTGCAATTGCAGTGTGCCACCAGTGAAGCTTGTGACGTTGGAGGCTATTGAATCTAAGCCTCCTAAAGCTCATCTCACCAATCAAGCTCTGCGTTCCATGCATTGTAATTAAGGATTTTTTTTTTTTTCTTGCTGGGAGGTCAAGGGCAAGTCGAAGCAAGACCTGTATAACTAAACATTCTTTTTTTTTTTTTTTTTTTTTTTTTCTC